>JAVKPL010005505.1:0-105303 GCA_032173675.1 Gastrolobium villosum
TCAAGGATGAAAAGGCACTCTACTCTCAGAATGTCCGAGGTAGAGGTTGTGGACGAGGTGGACGTAGCCGAGGAGGTCGTGGCCAAGGTCAGGAAGTGAAACATGAAGAAAGAGCTGAGACGAGTCAGCAAAATTGGAGAGGTAGAGGACGTGGTCGAGGTGGAAGAGGCCGATGGACAAACCAATCAAACGTGGAATGTTACAAATGTGGGAAGTATGGACATTATTCAAGAGATTGTAACTCGGACAAGTGTTATAACTGTGGCCGAGTTGGGCATTTCGCTAAGGATTGCCGTGATGAAAGAAGAGTTGACGAGGCTTCAAACCTCACTGCAGAAGGAGAAATAAAAGATGGAGTTCTGATGTTAGCACATGGTGAAACTAGCTCGAAGGTTGAGTCGGAGTGGTACCTGGATACTGGTGCCAGTAATCACATGTGTGGTTACAAACATTTGTTCAAAGAGTTGAGAACGGTGGAAGCTGGACATGTCTCTTTTGGAGACGCGTCCAAAATTGATGTAAAAGGCCGAGGTACGATCTGTTTCTTGCAAAGAGATGGACGAATTGGTACAATTCGGGACGTGTATTACGTGCCTGAGCTCAAAAGCAATATTCTGAGCATTGGACAATTGATGGAGAAAGGCTACTCGGTTCTAATAACAGACCGAGTTCTGCTGTTGAAAGACAAACAAAGGCGTCTGATAGCCCGAGTTCAGATGGAGAAAAATAGAATGTACAAGCTGAGTCTGAGGAGTATGGAGGTAGGTTGTCTGCAAGCCGAGGTGGAGGATAAAATGTCGCTGTGGCATCGACGGTTTGGACACCTTCATTATGGTGGTCTGACCGAGATGATGAAGAAGAACATGGTGGTGGGACTGCCAAAGATTAACTCTGAAAGAAATTTTTGTGAGGACTGCGTATTGGGAAAACATACGAGGAGCCCATTCCAAAGGATGGCGAGATACCGAGCTAGGCAGCCTCTGGAATTAATTCATACCGACCTGTGTGGACCCATTACTCCCGGGTCATTCAGTGGTAAGAAGTATTTTGTAACGTTTATTGATGATTTTAGTCGAAAGACTTGGGTGTATTTTTTGAAAGAAAAATCCGAGGTGCTAGAGGCATTTAGGAGCTTTAAAGTGATGATAGAAAATGATACTGGGAGGTACATCAAGTCGGTCCGTTCATACCGAGGTGGGGAGTACGTGTCAACAGCTTTCAAGAAGTACTGTGAAGAACATGGGATAAGGCGGTTCCTGACCGCACCGTACTCGCCCCAGCAGAATGGAGTAGCTAAAAGAAAGAACCAGACTATCCTGGATATGGTCCGATCTATGTTAAAAACGAAAAACATGCCAAAAGAGTTCTGGGGAGAAGCTGTACAATGTGCAGTGTATGTGCAGAACAGATGTGCACATTCAAATTTGAATGACAAGACTCCGCAAGAAGTATGGAGCGGATTGAAGCCCTCAGTGGGTCACTTTAGAGTCTTTGGGAGTGTTGCTTATGCACACATACCGGATCAGTTGAGGACAAAACTAGAAGATAAGAGTAAGAAGTTTGTGTTTATTGGTTATTATGAGAAGACGAAAGGATACAAGTTGTTGGATCCCGTTAGTAAAAAGGTGCTGGTTAGCCGAGATGTGAAAGTGAATGAAGAAGATGCTTGGGACTGGAACAATCTATCAGGGGACAATGTGGAACCCGGAAATAGATCAATTGAGGTCAAACAACCTTCGACCCATATTCCTGCAAATCCTGAAATTTCTGATGGTGAAGAAGAGTTGAGACAACCAAGGATGAGGAGTCTACAAGATCTGTATGATTCCACCAGTGAAGCACACATGGTATGTTTGTTAGCAGACTCTAAGGAAGTGAGTTTTGAAGAAGCAATTCGAAATGTGAAATGACAATCAGCCATGGAAGAGGAAATTAAAGCAATAGAAAAGAACAAGACGTGGGAGTTAGCCGAGCTACCCAAAGGAAGTCGGCTCATTGGTGTGAAATGGGTGTATAAAAAGAAAGTGAATGCTAAGGGGGAGATCGAAAGATATAAAGCCCGGCTGGTGGAAGGTCGGCATTGACTATGACGAGGTGTTCGCACCCGTAGCAAGAATGGAGACTATCAGGCTGTTAATTTCTCAAGCAGCCCAGTTCGGATGGCCGATCTATCAGATGGATGTGAAGTCGGCATTCTTAAATGGAGTACTCGAAGAGGAGGTGTATCTGGAACAACCTCCGGGATTCATGAAAGCAGGACAAGAAAGAAAAGTGTTGAGACTGAAGAAAGCTTTGTATGAGTTGAAGCAGGCCCCAAGAGCCTGGAACACAAGAATTGACAATTACTTCAAGAAAGATGGACTTGAACAATGTCCGTATGAACATGCACTCTATGTGAAGAAAAAGGGAAGTAAAATTCTACTTGTTGCTCTATATGTTGATGATCTGATTTTCTTGGGTAATGATGAAGGGATGATTCAAGATTTCAAGAATAAAATGACGAAGGAGTTCGAGATGACGGATCTCGGTCTGATGAAATATTTTCTTGGTTTGGAGGTTAGACAAGACAAATCCGGGATTTTCGTTTCTCAGGAAGCCTATGCAAAAGGAATTTTAGAGAAGTTTAAAATGAGTAATTGCAACCCGGTTTCAACCCCTATGGAATCCGGTGTTAAACTTTCAGGATATGATGGAGGTGAAAAGGTAGATCCGAGTGTTTATCGGAGTCTAGTTGGAAGTCTGAGGTACTTGACGTGTACGAGACCGGATCTGTGTCTGAGTGTTGGAATAATAAGCCGATTTATGGAAGAGCCGAGCTATACTCATTGGAAGGCGGCAAAGAGAATTTTAAGATATGTTCAAGGAACAATCTCGCAAGGACTTCATTACTCGAAGTCGGATAAGTATAAACTGACAGGATATTCGGATAGTGATTGGTGCGGAGATGTTGATGACAGGAAGAGCACGGCTGGCTATGTATTTTTCATGGGAAACACGGCATTCACGTGGGTGTCAAAAAAGGAACCTATTGTAACTTTATCTACATGCGAAGCCGAGTACGTTGCTGCTTCCTGGTGTGTTTGTCATGCAATTTGGCTGAGAAATTTATTGAGCAAGTTGGAGCAAGAGCAAATCGTTTCAACTGAAATCCGAGTTGACAACAAATCTGCGATCGAGTTAGCAAAGAACCCGGTCAACCATGAAAGAAGTAAGCATATTGATGTCAGGTTCCATTTCATCCGAGATCAAGTCAAAGAAGGAAAGGTGGAGCTCACTCATGTTGCAAGCCGAGATCAAGTTGGAGATATTTTCACAAAGCCCCTGCCGACGTTATTATTTGAGAATTGCAAGAAGAAGATGGGAATGAAGGACGGTAGAGATATTAAAGTTTAAGGGGGAGTTTTGTTGGTTTAAACTTTATTTAATTAAAGAAAATAGAAAATGAAGAGTTTTTTTGTGAAGGGATGTGTCCTTAGGAATTTGTTAGTGGACATTAATGAGTTTAGAGTTTCTATGAAGTAGTCATTATTATGGTTAGATTTCCTAAGTTGGTCATTAGTATTCTTAATCATTTGCTAATACTTATAAATAGCACCATGTAAATCATTGTAAAGTGGCTTGGCATATACAGTAATTCAAAAGAGGTATATTCAGGAAGAATCTGAGTGTTCTGTGTTTTTTGAGAGAAATACCATTAGAGGACCTGTGAATTACATAAACCACCCCAATCCTGAAGGAGGAGACTGATAAACAACTGGAGAAGTATCCCCAAGGATACATGCACTATGCAGAAGAGATTGCTTCTTGTGGAACACGCTTCAGCTTGAAAGTAACATTCCCATGCAACTGAAAGCCACATATCTGATATCTGATTTATAAGCCTACACTGCAGTAATGTTTGATATTTGATTTTACCCGATTCAAATTACCTGTCTCGTTTATCTGTATAATTTTTCCTATGTCTTCAATTAAAAAATGGCATCTCAATAAAAAATATTTTTCACTCTTTTAAATGACAATAGTTTCTCTCTTAATTATCATTGTTTTTTTTTTTCTGGGCTGTAATTTTTTAATTGGAGGAGTGATGAAGGCACAGGGAAAGGGGATCTGTGATTTAATTTCATACGTATCCATGCAAACAAGCAAACGAAGATTGGTGGTAATTCCTAAATGGCGAGCAACCTTATATCTAAATCTGAGTTTATTACCATTCATATCATAATGAAGCAAGGAAATTGGGATACGATCCTAAGAGAAGCAAATTAAATGTAAAAAATATTCAACATAACATAGACCGTCATGACATAAAGTCACTAATTATGACCTCTTATTTAAATTTTAAATCCACCTTTAGTGTTAGTTCAAGTGGTGAAGTATGAAGAACGAATTCAAACCACCTGGGTGGGCGTGACGGTTCAGCATCTCGTCTCTTAAAGTGGTTGGAGGTTCGAACCCCAAATACCCGGATGTAATCCAAAAAAAAAAAAAGGAATTCAAATCAAAAGATTAAATTAAATTGTTAAGTAAGGATATATACTAATAATTTTATCTTTCTCTAACACTGACGAGGATCAAATATTTGATTTCGAGGCTCTGATACTATGTAAAGAATCAATTCAAACCAAAAACTTGAAATATTAGACGCTGATATGTTAATGAGTTTTATAAGAGTTATGTTGTAGGAAAAGTGATTGTGTTATGTTACAGAGATTCGTTTTGCGTGTCGGAGTTTTTTTTTTTTCTACGGATCCCACAAAATGTTGTGTGTGTAGGAAATTTTTTGTGGTCATGTTAAATGATAGATGATAAACCCTATGTTAATAGCTTTATATTTCTGTATCACCCTATTAGAATATAATATAAATATACCTCAGTTGGCTTGGTGCTGAGTCCTAGGAGTTTGGGCTGTGAGTCTAAAAGGCTTGAGTTCGAATTCTGTTAAACACACTTTGTGGGTAGCGGAGAAACTCTTGCCCTCTCAATCCGCGAAAGGGATTAGTCACAACCTATGTGAGGTGGGGAAAGCCTTGGGTATATAAAAAAAAAAAAAAAAATATAATATAAATATAAGCTGTCTCTCTCCCACCAAAAACTGAAAGACAACCAAAAAAAACTTCTCATCTACTCATTTACTCTTAAAATTACAGTGGACAAAGAAGAATTATGATGACTTTCCAAGACGCGCGTTGAAAGCTAAAGACTAAAAATGAGAAGGTAAAATGTTTGTTATTCATACAAAATGAGAAAAAAATGGCACTCAAGCAGGCAACCAAGCAGAGGCAAAGATAACATTATGTCCTTTCCATGTGAGCACAAGATGCTCATCCTCCTTCTTTAATCCCCATCCAGCTGCATGTTCATCGAGCATGGCTTTCACCTCCGAAACTGAATCCTCACTGAAACTGATCCCATGAAAGTTAGCATTTCTCATTCGTTGTTCCCACCTGCTTTTTGTCTCAACCCGCTCAACCCTCTGAAGCCCTTCTTGTGCTATCACATTCTCAATCTTCCAACAAATATCCGCTTCATACCACTGCCTCTGTTTACTGCCTCGTGGAAGGAACGTGTCCACCGTGTCGTATGGTATCCATAGATAATTAAACGCAGACCTTAATCTACAAACCAAATTATTGGATGTTAAATCTGCATCTTCATCTACCAAAACGACAATGGTTGGGTCTAAAGTCCGCAAGGCTTTGAGGAACATCGATCGCAAGGACGAAGTAACAGCAGCAGAAGAAGAATCACAAACATAAGAGTTTGAAAATGTATCAGTAGATTCTGATAGAGTTTCGTCAGGGATGTAATGAAGCATCATGTGACAGTTTATGACCAAAGCTTCAGTTGGACGACCTTCTGCAGCATACACTAAATGTTGCACCCGCAGGTGTTCGATCAAAGCAGCGAACCCATCTTCATAACTTGAAGAAACAACTGTGAATTCCATAATCATGTTTTTTGACCTAGCGAAATTGACCAACTTGGTACCCAATTCTTCATATGAGAGGTCAAGCATGGGTGGAATGTCTCTGCAGGTAGCACCAGCAACTGTGAGCTTGATGAGAGGTGGAACTTGTTGTCTGCTAGCAATGGCATCAATGAGCGTGGGAATTTGCATGCAATGTGTCAAACTTAAGTCCACTATGTGGATGATTGAGAATCCTTCGGTAGCTTCTAGAATGGAAGCATTAGCTGCTGTGAAACCAAAGCGATGCCAAGGAGTCAAGTCAACGAAGTTGGCTAACTCGATGACGGAGAATTTGTGAGTGTCTATGGCGAGATTGCTATCTGCTACGGCGGCAAGCATTTTGCAACTTCCGGTTTTGGCAGCACGGGCTGTGAGAGCGCGTAGGAAGCTGCCTGCTAGGCGCTGATTGCAGTCACCGTCAGGGGGTGCTATGTTGTTGAGGACCCAAAGGATTTGTTGGGCGAGTGTTACATCGTTGCTTTCTATAGCGTTTGCACAGTGAACAAGTAACTGTTCCATACAATTGGCGTCGCCGAAGCTTCCTATGGCCTTAGACGTGGGGAACCCAGGCCAGGGCCTAGTCCTAGGAAGTTGATTTTTGTTCATGATAGCGTTTGAAAAGTGTGTGGTTTGGTGCAAAGGTGGTAGTGTTGGTGTGAATTGCGTCATTGACAGAGAGAGAGAGAGAGTACAAAATATGAGAATAGAGTTGGAGCACAAAAGAGAGGGAGGGGGGGAAAACGGGAATTAATCAGAAATCAGAATAATGCAGAAAAAAGAGAAAGGGACCTGACTTGTAGTGGGTACCTTTTCCATTGGGAAACGATCCCAATTTGTAGTGAAATTAGCACTAGTGTTTGGGAGAATTCTGCAAATGAATCAAAGGAAAATAGACATTTCAGCTTTTTTGTTTAGGATATTATCCTTCTTCCGAAAAGAGACTAGTCATTAGGGGGAACTCTCTACCCAAAAATACGTCTGAAGTCAAATTCGGATAAAAGAGACCGTTCTTGGAAAATTTTCAGGCTTTTTCAGTTGTGCAAAAGAGCCAAAAGGCTAAAGGAGCAGTGAAATGAAAACCGTTTTTCATGGCTACAAAAGAGTCTAATCTAATCCCTCTCACTTTTCTGATTTTCCCTCGGGAGGAAAGAGAGGGCACGAGAGAGATAGGTCTGGAAAAAGAGAAGAGAGAGAGAGGGTAGTAATAGTACCTGTAGCAGCTGTAGGAGCACTGCTTGTGTTGGATTTTGGTGGCATGTGAAGCAGCCGGCCAGCATATTTGTTTGTATCTGGGAGTTGGGATTTGTCATGTAATAGTGTGGGGGGGATTTGAGGCAGTTAAGCTTTTGGCTCGCTCGCTCACGGGTCATCATATAATCAAGAAATCGTTTTTAGGTTGGAATGATCCTCTCATTGTTAATTAATATCATATAACATGTGAGATGATGCTAATTATTTATAGTTAAATTAATAATGATGATTTTGTCATTCTTGTTTTAATATTTTTTTTTCTATTTTTCATCACTATTCATTTATTCATAAATAATAACATGATTATAGTAAAATCATTTCTGCGGTCACTTTACGTACAACAATGATAGGTATATGGTTATGATTTCCCACATTTAATGTTTTCATCATTTGTATGGTTATGATTTCCCGCATTTAATGTTTTCAAATATATATATATATATGGCAAGTATTTAATTGCTGCACGTGTAGCAGCTGCAGAAATGTAAACCCCTTATATTAAATGACACATCTTATATCATTTCACTCTCACAAAAAAATGGAACTCATACCTTTAAAAAAAATTCACTCATTCTCTCTCCCATATATATATATATATATATATATATATATATATATATATATATATATATATATATATATATATTTTCTAACTTCAAATCAGATAACTTTATATCTAAAATGAGACACATTTTCTTCTATTAATTAACATGTTAACATGTAAGAAGATACATTTTGTCCACCCAAAAAAAACAAAAGATACATTTTATTTTAATTTTCCTCTTCTGTGGCCCCTACCCCTCTACTCTACATGACGGGTGATTCGTATATCCACTGTTTCTTTACTTTTCTCACTTTGGTCAAACCTTGGATAAAGCTAGCTATAAATAATTATTGTTAACGTTGGACAAATACATAATTAGCTAGTCGTCGTAATAGTATGGCACCTAACACTATAATTTCTAGGTGAAAGGAATGAACCAGATGTCTAGTTGATATTTACTCATTTTTATTCAAAATTTATATTATTATTTTTAGCAATTTTTTAACCGATTCATTTAATATCATAAGGCGTCAAATTTTTATTTTTTATTTTCTATTTTTATAAACAACTTATATTTTTTTTGGGTTTTATATTTCTCATCTTGAATGAGAATTGAAATCTCATGTTATAGAGATAAAAAGCATGTGAGACCCATGTGTTAGAAAAAAATTAGATGTAAAACCCATGTTAGCACAGAAATCGAAGGGTGTGTAGGAAAGTTTAAATTCTCATGTTAAATGAGAAATATAAATTCCTATTTTTTTTACAGAAAATAATTTTGTTTGATACTTCTAGCCACATTCATGCCAGCGGGGCATGTGCTTTGGCACCTGCTTGTTTAAAAAAAAATTACTTCTTATATATAATTATACAATTTTTTATAACTACCCAAAGTTAAAATTATAATTTGGCACCTCTAAATAGAAAAATCAAATACTCAATATAAAGTAACAGCAAATCATCTAAATACAAACAAATAATAAGGAACGTATACATTATGATTATTTTTTTTTATTATTTTGTATGTACATTATGGTTATTTTTTTATTTCATTTTTTTATTTTTTTATGTTGTATATTTATTTATTTTTTACTTTATTCTAATAAGTTATGTTATTTCTTCTAATTCGTATTATTTTAAAAAAGAAAGACTTCTAAACTTAACCACAAAAATGATTAATAGACCTATTTCAAAACTTGGGCCCAACTAAATAAGCTCATTTAAAAGTAATAATTGTGAAACCAAATGAATAACAAGTCTATAGTTATGGAATATGAAGGTCTACTTAACATTAATCATTACTTATTATGCTGTGGGAGGAAAGTGAAATTCTTATATTTGAAATGCTTATCGGAAAGGTTAGTGCGTTTTTATATGTTTGCTTTCATATATAGTCATTGATAATTGTTCATTTGAATTTTCAATGTTACATAATTTAAAGAATTATGCTAGAATTCATCGTAAATTTTTTTCTTATAAATTTGTATAATTAGATATGTCAAATTTTTTGACACCACATAAATTTTTGGGCTGGCTCCGCCACTAATCATGGTGAGACTAGCTATCTCAAAGGAGATTTTTTGCATTTACACAAGGACTTGAATCCAAAACCTTGCTTAAGTGGAATAAAAGATATACCACTTGAACCAACCTCCTTTGATAGGTATCAAAATTTTAATACAACTGCATGCCTAGTATTAGGGGTATAAATGAGCTAGGTTGTGCTAGGCTTTATTTTAAATGGGCTTGGACAATGACCTCACTTATTAGCATTATATAAGCTAAATTATAAGTTTGACCCACTTATATTAAAAAATCAAAAAGCTTTGTCTATGCTTGTTAATCTATTTAAGTCTCTCAAGTTTTCAATTTCTATTAAAAATTAAAAAAAAATTACTAATTAAAATTATTTAAATATTTATTTTATTTTAATTAAAATAAATAATATGATATAAGCTAAACTTGTATGCTTGTAGGTTAGATCTTGTTAAAACAAATATATGGCCTATTTTTAAGAGAGCTTTTTCTAAGGTTTAATCCGGTTCTATTTTACTTGATATATTAGGTCAAGTTTGACTTGCTATAGGCTGAGTTATAATTCTCTAATAGGTCACCTGACTTATTTATACCGCTACCTAGATTTGAAATTAAATTGAAATAATCTCATGTGAATTGATCTATGATAATTTTTTTATTAAAATAAGATTTCTTTCTCAAGAGATTCTGGACTCTGGCTTATAACGTAAATTATAATGTAAAAGGGAAATGTATTTATCATGAGAGTAGAGATTTTTTGCATCAATCAATTATAACTATATTTTTATCATTAAGACATAATTATAATTTTAAAAGCTATTTTTTTTTCTCTTCTCAAAAGATTGTTGGATGACGTGGCATATAGAGAAAAAATAACTTTTATATTACGACCATATCTTACTAATATGATATAGTTATAATTGATTATTGTACAAAATCTCTTATGCACTTAAAGAAAAAGTTGGGGACCCAATGTAAAATATTATAATGGTTTAATGTCTCTTATATTATAAGAGATAAAAAAATTTACCTTATATATATATATATAAAAATATATGAGATTTATATTTTCTTTTTTCTCTATGATTCTATCTTCTCTTGACATGATCTCATAAAAATAATGAGGAGAGATATTCTTACTACCAAAATCTTCTACTACCAATTCACTATCTATCTAATCACCATTGGATCAATATTTTCTCTTTTTTCAAAAATTTCTTAACATTCTCTCTTTGATTC
This sequence comes from Gastrolobium villosum, assembly GCA_032173675.1. Taxonomy (NCBI): domain Eukaryota; kingdom Viridiplantae; phylum Streptophyta; class Magnoliopsida; order Fabales; family Fabaceae; genus Gastrolobium; species Gastrolobium villosum. Next base: position 10,539 of record JAVKPL010005505.1, read on the forward strand.
AATGGTGATTAGATAGGTAGTAAGTTAGTAGTAGAAAATTTTGGTAGTAAGAATATCTTTCCTAACAATAATTGTATCTCCTGTATCAAGAAAAACATAAAATCGATATATATAAGCACACACACAGTTTTAGTCATTTCTAAGCAACTAAATATAGGACAATCCGCGATGAGGCTCCGAAAAGTTTATGTACAAAACAACAAAAGAGACCTTAACGTGCCTCGTATTACTTAAAATGACGGAATAGACGAAACAAACATGAGAATCCCTGGTCAAAAATTACTGTTTATTGTAACTGGATACGTCGTTTTCCACATCTCATTGGTCCCCATTCTATTATATATCTCAAAATCCAGATCAGAACATCAAATCCTTGTATTTTATCTAAGCATATTACTATCCTATAGTGAACACTACAATTCTTTAAACATTCCCCAATCATTCTCTTTTCATTCACTTATTTTAGTCACTGTGCGGCCTTATCCTGGAGGACCAGCTGAGCAGTGAGCAGTGAGCAGAGAGAGAAGATTTTTATTTTATTTTTCTGAAAAATATAGATAGAAGATTTTGAATGTTACAAGAAAGGCATCTCACATGAATGGCACGCCCCATTGTAGTGTCTCGTATCTCAGGAATGTAGTGTCTCCCATGATTCGTGAGGCTTCCTCAAGTTCATTTACAGAGTACACCGCACGTCATGTACTCTCCTTTTTGGTTCCCTGGGTTGTTTCAGCTCCGGTAATGTTATTCACGAAAGGTAAATGTTTAATGCACGTCAATCTAGGCTTATATTAACTTTAGGTGGTCAACTTTAAATATAAGCGAACAAATAATACTAAAATAATTATAATTAAAAGATGAAAAACGTACAAATGAGAGGCATGATGCATTTAAAATTTTAAATATGGATTCTATAAGAATAATGTCGTAGGAAAAGTGATTGTGTAATGTTATATAGATTCGTTTTGCGTGTTTTAATTTTTTTATTTTTTTTTGCTTCAAAAAGTGCGAGCCCCACAAAATATTGTGTATGTAGGAAACTTTTTTGTGTCATGTGACATGATAGATGTAAACCCCTTTAAATATATGTCAACATTATTTTTTCACACAAATATAACTGACGTAACCACTACTTATGGAAAAAGTCTTCAAAAATCAATATTAAATATTAGAAAATTCCTTGATTTATATCTTATAAAAGTAAATCACATTATTTCACATTCATTTGAAGTACAAGAATTAGCAAAGTTAATTTAAAACTAACTTCAATTAAATTCTACAATTATATAAATATAAAATTATAAATGTGCTTGTATTTGTTCAGTTACCGAATTTTGCGGTCTTTTCGTTATTTTTCACCGCGCAGAAATTATATATTTTATTTTGGGTAAGTGTTTATCATTTTAAATGACACAACTCCACATCTTTACTTTTTTTTGTTAACTCTCTCCTACTTTATCTATCTCTTTCTCTCTCTTAAAATGACACAACTTTACATTCTTTAAAATTATACACATTTTTCCCATTTATTTTCCCTCCTAAGTTCTAACCCATTCCATGTCCAATTCAATTTTCTTATTACGCTTTCCCACCTTGGCTCTTGATTCAAATACCAACTATATTTTTTATTAAGTTGAAATTTTTATACTCTGAGTTTTCCCATCCCTCTTCATTTTTATTTCATTTTGCATATTCCATTTCTCTTCTCTTCTTTCCCAAATTTGGTGCATATATGCACATCTTGTCATTACTCTTCAACTCGCGTATGATCCTCATGCGTAACATGTGCAAAAATCAGCAAAAATCTTGTATGCGTGATATGTCACGTGTCGCACCTTATAAGACGCGTACATTCCAATGCGGGTTTAAGCGGTACACTCCCCTACGAGCGGAAAAATTTATTATGGTCCCGGACCTTTGTGGTCATTCCAATAAAAATTCGACACTTGTATTAAATATTTACTTTTCTCTTTTTTCTTTTTTCTCTCTCCAACTTTTTATTTCTTTCTCTCTCTTCCGGCCCCCTATCAAAAGTGCTCCTCACGGGCATATTGTATGCGTGAGACATGTTATTGACTTTTGCCCAAGTCGTGCTTGGGAGTAGGGTTGGCAAAACGGGCCAACCCGGCTCGACCCAGCCCAACCCGCATTGAACCCGTAAAAATCGGGTCGAGTTAGGATTGGCTCGAAAAAAAAACAAGCCAGAAAACTCAACCCGGCTCGACCCGAGCCGGGTTAGGGTTGGCTCGCGGGTTGGCTCAAAAAAAGCTCACGGGTTGGCTCGAAATGATACCAGTGAGTTGGCTCGCGGGTTGTCTAGCTTGAAATACTGGCTCGTGGGTTGGCTCAAAAAAAAATGATTTTTGTGGAACTAGTCTTATTTATTTGTTCTCCAACATTGCATAAAATTACTGCCAAAATTATTGATTGCCTAATGGAGAATGGTGTAAAAACAGTAACTAATAAAACATAACCAATAAATTAAGAAATCCCAACATAGCAGTAGACAAACACATTACAAAATAAAAATTGTCCTATGAGTTCCAATGGTCAATACAGTACAATATCAAAATCTAAACATCCAAAAGTAAACCATCATCATTAGATCATCTACAAAGTTTCATGACCATTAGATCCCCGTGAAGAAGATAATATATGGGAAATACCATCATCATCATCATCATCATCTACAAAACACAAACCATAAAATGTAAATAATCAATTAAGGTTACAATGACAAATGAAAATGAAATTTTAATTGCATCGAAAATAAATAAATTACCATTGGCAACAAAACCAGCCAACCAATTGCGGGTACATACCAAAGCTTCAACATTCTTTGACAATAACTTATTCCTATATTTGTTAAGCACACGTGATCCAATGCTAAAAGCAGATTCAGATGCCACAGTGGTAATAGGAATGCTTAACAAGTCACGAGCCACTAATGATAGATATGGAAAACGACAACTATTATCCTTCCACCATTGCAATGCATCAAAACTATTCCAATTGTCAATAACCAATATAGGCTCCTCTAAATAAACATCAAGTTCAGATTTTCCAGCATTTATTGCAAGGTGTTGATTGTGCAAGAACAATTCCTATCATATTTGAGAAGTGCAAAAACATAATAATTGAAGTAAGTAAGTACATGCATAAATAAAGGCGTGAAAATTAATATGATATAACATAATTAAAGCTTTTTGCTAAACATGAACTTACATCAAAGATCTCATCATTCCATCCTGTCGTTTCCATTGACCCTTGTCTTGAAGAGTGAGTGTTATCTTGACTTTGATCACTGGTAGTTGATGAATTAATGTTTACATGATTCCCAAAGAGCTTATACATGTTTGCCTTGATCTTTTCCATCTTGTCATCATGTGTGTAAGCATCAATCTTTCTATGACAAAAAGATAATGTATTAAACTTAATGCGAGGATCAAGAACAGCTCCTAGTGAAAGCACATCACTATATTCTTCCCAATATTTTTGAAACTTATCCATCATCTTATTAGTCATGCTACTTACAACCACATCTTCATCATTACTCATACGAATGAGAACACGTTGAATTTTCCAAACTTGTAGAAAATACAAGTTAGAAGTAAGATAGGAAGTGTCAGACATCAAATTAGTGATTTCACAAAATGGTTGCAAGAACCGACAAAAGAGTTTCCAACCTATTCTACTCTTCTTCGGAAAGACAATACTTGTAATTTTTATCACTCAATTGGAGAATTGCTAACCCATGCTTGAATTTGAGAGCACGTTCAAGTATTTCATAACTGTAATTCCATTAGTGGGTACATCCACTATCAAAGTAATTATAGCGTTCTTATCAGCAACTTGTTCAATGCACTCCCTAAATTTGATGCACCTCAATTCTGAGCCTTTTATATATTTAACACACTCTCTAATCCGAGACAAGGCATCATTTGCAACTTTTACTCCATCTTGAACAATCAAATTCAATATGTGTGCAGAGCAATGCACATGAAAAAATTTCTCATCACATAATAACAATTTTTGCATATTCAATTGGCTTCTCAAACCACCAACCATAGTCATTTGCAGATGCATTTTCCAAAGTAATGGTAAAAATCTTCTTCTCTATGCCCCATTCCTTTAACAAACCAAGTATTTTATGAGTCAATTCAAATCCGGTATGAGGAGGAGGCATATGACGAAAGGCAATAATTTTACTATTCAGCTTCCAATTGACATCAATGAAATGGGCAGTTAAGCAAACATAACCCTCAGTATTACAAGATGTCCACAAATCTGAAGTTAAGCATATCCTACTTTGAATGCTACCAAACATCTTCTTCAGCTTCATCTTGTCTCTCATGTGCACATTTAAAACATCTTGTTTAAGAGTATTTCTAGAAATGCCAGTCCAATCTGGATTTAAGTAATTATGGAAACGCTTGGACTTTCTATACTCAGCAAAGTTAAAAGGTTGGTCATGCTCAATAACAGCTTCAACATACATCTCACTTGCTACCTTGATATCTATTTTTATAGCCTTCATTTTACCTTGCATGTCCAATATGACTTGACCAATATCTTCATGTTTAATTTGTGTGCATTTATCAATGTGACGGTTTAAAGTAGAAGTACCACGTCTTACTGTCAATCTTGTACTCTGTCTTGCAACCATTGCATCTTGCCTTTTCATTCCCCTTTTCTCCTATGATTGTGAAATGTTTCCAACAACGAGCTTGCCTTTTCCTAGGCTTTTTAAAAGCGGGTCCTTCTTCAACTTCTTCCAATTCATCACTTTCTACATCAGCATCATTGCCTTCTTGAAGCATCGCCAAGCTTTCCCTACATCAAAGTTAAATATAAAATTACTATAGCGTGGAAAAGATAATTTAAACTAAAACAGATTTTAAAAAAATAGAAGAATATTAACCTATTCGAATCAGCCATTTCAGAGGAAAAGAAAATGCAAAAAACTGTACAAAAATAAACCCCCAAAGCAGCAGCTATTGTCAATAAGAGGTGCAGTATAAGTTAAGCAATGGAAAAAGTAGCTGTCAAAGAAAGTCTGAAATAACACAGAAGTGAGTTGCTAACCAACACAGAGTTAACTCAAGGAAAGAAAATAAGCACAAAAAAGCATCAGTTATGCAACATCAGTTATGCAGAGGCATTATGTTCGATATCTAAATTCAAATGAATAAAACAAAAAAGAAGTTACATATATAAGTATTTCCATGTAGAATAATTAATTGTATCCGATATAGCTTATGACCAGAATAGAAGAAAGTTGGACAAATGAGTTAACTTGGAGTATGACAAAGACAATTTAACAAGATTTCGCAGCTCTGGGACCCAGTTTGGGAGCTTGTCCAACTTCCCTATAAGTCGAAGCTTCCGAAGTTCATATGGAGATTCATGAAACTGCAAATCAATGACTTCATCCTCATCTAATCATCTTTTGCCGCAATATGTAGTTTCTCCAAATGTGGCATCTTATTGATTGAGGAACATAGAGCATTTGTGAATTCTCGACTAACATTAGTCAAACCCAACTCCCTTAACTACGTCAGCCTTTCAAGCTCTTTCATCAGCTTTACACCACCGTGATCTGTTTCCACTTCACGTAGCGTTTGGAGGGATGCTAGGTCTCCAGTCCCATCATTCATCTGAATCCCACGTTCAACACCCGTTGACAGATCATAAGCTAGAAGATGTCGAAGCTTTTTAAGGAACATAGCATGCATAGGAGGAAATTCTGTTGTAGGTGGCTCCATAGCATGCATCTGCAGGGTCTCTTCTTGACCTCTTGCATGGTTGCCTTTAATGGGATTTGTCCAATGATGATGATTCCTTTAATGACTTCTCATCATCCAATAAATCCTAATCACAATAATCCTAATGTAGATGATATAAACGGTCTTTTTCTTCCCATGCCTTGAACTAATAATAATCACCACCCTAACCACAATACTAGTGGCACTGGCAGCTCCTCAATCATGCTCCACAATAACCACCACAACACCAACAACAACACTGAGTTAGGGTATTTCATGCAGATCGACCCCAACAACAACAACAACAACAACGGTGGAAGCTCATCTTCTTCTTCTTCTTCCACTGTCAAGACCAAGATCATGGCCCATCCTCACTATCACCGTCTCTTGACTGCTTACGTCAATTGTCAAAAGGTGAGGAAGAAAAGATAATCTTCTTCTTGACTGAACTATTGATATCCATTATTTTTAGACTACCATTGATTGAAAACGATACTTAATAAATTACTTTAACTTCTACACCCTCTTTCGTTGGCAAGTTCGGATCTAAGTTTGTGTGACATCAGTAGCAAAAACTGTTAGTAATATATTATTATTATCATTATGAAAATCCTACTTGTGACAAATTATTATATAGTAAGAAACTGAGGAGTAAAAGAAAAAAAAAACCTTCTAAGAAGGAATGATATAGTTCTTCCAAGCTTGCTTCATGATATATATTTTCTCATATTTTCTTCATACACAAAGTAAGCTTAAATACCTCAAGTGGAATAAATACCCCAAATTTTCTGGAACATTATACAGTGGAACGTCTAATTTTGAACCAGATGAAATGGAATAAATACCCCATCGCTAGCAAATGAAGATACTTGAACCAGATTTCTATGGATCAACTCAACCAAATATTGTTCTGCAACTTTCTCCAAAGTTCCCCCCTATTATATTTGACAAATCCCTCACCTACCCACTGCTGAATCAGTATCCCAGATTCTACCTTCTTATAGAACAATTCTAAAGATTGTTCTCTATTTAAAGGTTTGAGCTCATGCAGAAAGGCACTTCACCAACGAAATAATATCAAAATAATCGAGAGGAGAAAAAGTTTAAGAGTTTCCCCTGAAAACATAGTAAAAAAGAATACCTAAAAACACAGAGGTGGCGGTGGAGAGGAGGAGCACGGTGGCTGGAAGAGAGAACCCGCGATGTCGTCGCTGTCGTCGGTGTGGGTAGCCGTGAGTTTGTGAATGGGTAGCCGTCGGTGTGGGTAGCCGCGATGTCGATTGCGTTTTGGATTCTCAGATTCTGCGTGAGGGGTGAGCAACTGAGCGTGACTGATTTGTAATGTATTTTATTTAAAAATAAAATAAAATAAGAGTAACCCGCGAGCTGGCTCATTTGAGCCCGGGTTGGCTCGGGTCGGGCTGAATCGAGTTGGCAGCTCATTTTGACCAACCCAACCCGGCTCGTTTTTTGCGGGTTACGAGCCAACCCGACGGGTTGGCTCATTTTTGCCACCCCTACTTGGGAGTAGAGTGACTTGAAAACGCATCATAATACGTGTTTTTTTCACATTAATTTGGTAAAAATCCTTTGCCACAAAAACTAAACTGGTGAATATGTCAGGAGGTCTAGGAGGATGTCAGGAGGTCTAGGAGGAGCCTGCGGTGAAAATCATCATCAGTGGGTTAAGCTAGACCAATTATACAAAGTGGATCTGACACTACATCTCAACCCAAAACCTTAAGGCATTGGTTTTATGGGTCCTCCCACTTATATACATTTGACTTAGCCTATTGCCAACCAACGTGGGACTTACCAAACTTGAATATTCGAACAATCTCCCCCGTAAGTGTAAAACTCATATTGGTATGCTATGCCTAAGCGGAGTACCTAGACCCAAATATTCAACCCGCTTCCTAGCCAATCACTAGGCTAACTAGAGCCGAACCTGGCTCTGTCGCAACCCATGGGCTAAGCTAGGATCAACCACATCAAGTGAGTCTGACACCATGTCACGACATAAAACCTTAAGGCTTTGTTTTGGAGTTTGAAGAGAAAGGGAAAGAAAGGGATCCAAGGAAAATGGGGGAGAAGGAAGAGAAGGGAAATGAAGGGTATACCCTTCACCTATTTGGGAGTTAAAAAAATGGTAAAGGAGAATAATAAAAGGTTAATGGGATAATTTTACAATTTTACCTTTACTTTAAAAATTAATGTAATATTATATTTTATATATTAAATTAAATTTAAAATTTCTAATATTATATAAATAAGAAAATGGCCGAAGATAATATTTTTCTATTTCTTTATTTTTTTGTCTTTTGATCAATTTTAACAGCTTCCAAATTTAATTAGGGAAAATCAATTGTGTTTGAAATTAATAAACAAAAACTAAAATGTGAGAATCTATAAAAAAAAATGAATGGTCCACTCACTTATTACTTTTGGGATGGGCTAAAATGAAAACTAAAAAAAGAAAAAAAAAAAAAAACCCTAATTCCTAAACACGAGGAATGAGAAGATGGAAGCAAATTGCAACGGCCACCTGTGTGATGGCGGAGGAGACGTCGCTATGGATGCAGGAGGCCCTGGCAGCAGAGGCGATAACATTATCGGACACTGAACAAGGATTTGGCTGAGCAAACACCGAAATCTGGAACGATGAGGTTTAATGGGTCAGAATCTGTGAAGAAATGGAGACGACTTGCGGTGGCCGCCATTGACGTGGTGGAGCTCGCGATGGTTGCCGGCTTGCAGTGATGGTAGCGGTCATTAAGGGTGTTAACTGGCCGAGTCGAGCCGAATTTTGGTATTAAAAGGCTAAGCCTGTGTTTAGATGTGTCATCTTGACCAAGCTATAAATATAATTATCCGGCCTGTGGCATGACTTATTTTCAAAAAAATAAAAGCCTTGTTTAGCCTGTTTTAAAAAAAATAAGACAACAAAAATTTATCCAAACAGAATATACAATCAACAACACTATTAAAGTATTAATTTCATAAATATTCATAAATTCAATATATATCAAAATAGCATAATATAGAGCAAAATCATTCAAAAAGTCTATTTAACAAATAAAATGGGGTGAAATGAATCGAGGAGAAAGAGATGGCTATTACAAGTAGTATAAAAAATACAAAATAAAAAAAATTATATACTAGGACAGCCCGAGAGGTTCTAAGGCCGAGCTTTTAAACTGGAAACTGTGGCCTTTTTATTAAACGAACTTTTATACAAGTTTAAGTCTGGTGCCAACGATCAATTTTAGACATGTAAGCTCAGCCTTCACGAGCCGAGTCAAATGCCCCTAGTTCGTTTAGCACCCCTAGTGGTCATGGAGGTTGGAGTGCACATTCAAATTGGTCAGATAAGTAATTTTCACTATTTTCTCTCTCAAAAACCCCCCCCCCCCCCCCCTCCCCCTAAGATCCTCAATTCCCTCCCCTCACTTTTTTTAAACTCACAAACAAAGGAAGGTACCACCAAAACCAAAACCCTCTCTTTCCTTTCCCTCCAAATAGCAACTCTTAAACAAAGCCTTAACACTTTAGTAGGTTCATGGGTCCATCCACCTATATTCACTTTTTTTTTTTTTGGTGAAAACTTATATTGACTTTACTTAGTCCATTATCAATCAATGTGTTAGATAATTATCAACCAATGTTAGACTCATTACAATTGAATAATCCAACAATCTCCTTCATCAAGTGTGAAACTCAACACTGGTACTCTTATCCTCAACTTAGTATTCAGGTCAAAACCAAAATCTTAAAACATTGGATTTATAAATCCTCCCAAATATATACACTTAACTTGACTTAACTTATTACCAATCAATGTGGGACTCACTTGAATATTCAAATATAACATATATCCCATTCAACTTAGATGGGTCGAAAAGTTGTACTCTTTTGATTCCAAAGTTATCAATGGACCTAGAAAACATTTTTTGCATTAGATTGATAAATCATTTATCAAAACAATTAAACCGGTAAATAGATATTCAACTCGACTTAGATGGGTTAAAAAAGTGCTCTTGTGATTCCAAAATTATCAATGGACCCCCCGCATACGTGCTGTAGAAATCATTTTGGTCCACGGGAGTAGAAATTATTCAAACCCTGTTTTCCCAAATCCTAGAAATCTTATTAAAGCTCCAACGTGTTCTTTTACTTTTACCACACGTTTGCTTCTTTGACCGTGCAGCACTCATTTGCTAACTAATTTTCACTGTTTTAGGGGAAAAAATGTAATCTTTCAATCGAAAAGCTGATTAACTTTTGCGGCTTTTGCCCATATTGGTTATATAATACTATCATTCAAAAATATAATCAGCCTTGATTATTCAAGCAATGGCAATTGAAGAAAGAAATGAAGAGAGAATCTGAAAGAAGCAAATAAGGAGAACCAGAAAAGTTAAGGAATCGTTATTATAATAATTGTTCATGAGAATTTTGAGGAGTAATCCTAAACTTGAGGAATGAGCACTACGGGACAATATAATAAAGCAAACATTTTGAAATTTGAAGCAGTGGTTTGGAATTTCTCTGGTGAGAATTCTCTTGGCATCCAGAGTAAATGTTTATTCCGTGATTAAAACAACACTAAAAACAGAAAATGCAAGCCCCAAACTAGTACAAGTAAGGTATGTAGCATAAACCATGTGCTTTTAGATACCCTGTTTATAGCAATTGTTCTTTATATTTTAAATTAATAATAATTAATGAGCACGCTGCGTCAGACTTATGTTAGTTTTTACTTTTTAGAAAGGGGGCTTACTGGTTAGAGGCCTGTAGTTTGTTTTTAATTCCTTGTGTATATAAAAATGGTTTTATATTTCTCATGTTAAATGAGAATTGAAATCTCATGTTGTAGAGATAAAAAGCACGTGGGATGTTAGAAAAATTAGATTTAGGACCCATGTCAACACGGAAATCGAAGGATGTGTAGGAAAGTTTGAATTCTCATATGAAATGAGAAATATAAAACCCGTATAAAAAAGAAAGGGAGCTTACTTAAAACATGGGCGAGCCAAAGGAGTCTAAGGTAGAAATCAGCTTCGAAAGGAGAATTTCATACTTCATTGACGTACTTTTCTATCCACATCGGGGTTTACAAACTTTTCCCAACAATAAAATAGATTTACATGAACATTAACAGCGTGTCAAAAAATATTAACTGCGTATCTATCGCATGTCAAAGCATTGATTGCATATCCCAAAATATTGATCAGGTGTAAGACGTATCGATATCCAACACGTGTTCGACATAGCTTTTTTTTGGAAAAAATAACATGTCCATACTTCATTGACCCAGTGCATTCAAGTTTTTTTCTACATAAAAGCCCGGTTGCTTGAGCTAATTTGACTTCCCTTAGAACCTCACTGCACTTTATGCCAAAGGATGCCCAATACTATGGGCTTTTATTTTATGCCCCGCGCTGTAAATAAGGGGTGGCTTCATTTTAAGGGAGCTAAAATGGGCTCATTCAAATTGAAAGGCGAGTATGAAGCCCAAAACAGCAAAGAACACCACTTTGGTCCAGTATTATCTAACGGGACTGAATCATTGTAATTGAGGTGTGATGAGTCTTTGATGATTTAAAAGAAGAGTTTAATATTTTTATTTTTATTACAGAAATTTTTTTCTATCACACTCATATAAAAATGAGCATATTTCATTCATAAAGAAAAAAAAATTAGTGGAACTCTCTCACTTTAATGTGAGTGTGTTAAAAAAAATCTACAGTAAAAGCAGAATTTTTTTTCCTTAAGCCACAAAAAAGCAAAAGGAATACAAATTTCAAGAGAAAGAAGTGTTCAAGATAGAGCATTGTGACGAGTAATATTAAGTGGACAACTTTTATACCAAAATAAAAATGACAATAATGCAAAAGTTCATTATATTTTGTAAGAGTTTGTAAATAATAATTTACAAAAATATGTATCGAACATTATACTATTTTTGACATGTTTTAACTTTTAAGTGCTTTTAGAAAAGTGAAAGAAAGATAGAAGATGTGATAAGATTAACAAAAAAAAAAATCGAAGTACATCTCACTAGTACCTTAGGAATAGAAAAAGAAATGAGTTTTCCTACCTTTTTAAGGTGGTTGGAGTGAAATGGGACCGAAGTTCAATTCCTTGTAGTAGGCCACCAATCACAATTGATGTCGATCCACATTTGGATAGAATAACACATTGCTCTTTCAGTACGCATCTATAAATTTAGAATAGTTATTTTTATGGATTTTATAATTCTCATTAATATGAGAATTGAAATCTCATGATGTATAGATAAAAAATATGTGGGATCCATATGTTAGAAAAAAATTTCGTGTAGGACCGATATCAGCACGAAAATCGAAGGATGTGTAGGAAGATTTCAATTCTCATGTTAAATGAAAATTATAAAACCCTACTTTTATATAGTAAAAATTTTAGTACGGCTTACTTGTGAACGTACTGAATTTTCTCTTCATTTGCTCACGTCATTATGACTAAAGATATAGGGCTAAAACACCATTTTAAAGTTTTTGGACAAAAGAATTACTCGATTAAAGCTGATTGAATAAGTTTTTCCAAAATAATGCAGTCAAACATGTCACCTATGCTGACGGGACTAGTCCCGTCACTTATACTGACGGGACTCGTGCCACGTCAGCGCCACGTAGGCAATCCAATTACCGTAAAACTTCGGAAGACCATAACTTGTGACTCGGGTATCCAAATCACATGATTCTTTTTTTGATTTCACATAACTTTTCAAGGTCTACGCAATGACACCTCATTTGACATATTTTATCTGCCACAAACATAGTTTGAATTTATAACAATTGTACCACAATCACAAGAGTGTTTATTCATAAAATCTTCAAACTATGTTTGTGCGAGATAAAATATGTCAAATGAGATGTCATTACGTAGATCTCGAGAAGTTATGTGAAATCAAAAAAAAATCATGTGATTTGGATACCCGAGTCACAAGTTATGGCCTTCCGAAGCTTTACGGTAATTGGACTGCCGACGTGGCGCTGACGTGGCACGAGTCCCGTCAGTATTAGTGACGGGACTAGTCCCGTCAGCATAGGTGACATGTTTGACTGCATTACTTTGGAAACACTTATCCAATCAACTTTAATCGGATAATTCTTTTGTCCAAAAACTTTAAAATGGTGCTTTTCCCAAAGATATAGCGACGGATGGGTAACACAAAATAGCAATTATGATGTGGTCATGGCACGTGCGAAGATTAATTAGCCTTGTATTGTATGATGTATTGACAATTTAAATTTTTTGATATCTCATGTTTGATATTTCTTGACACTTCTGGGCACTCGAGTACTCTACGAGGCATTACAAAATCTCAAAAAATGAATTAAAGATTACGTTGCATTACATTTTTTTTGTTTCAATTATTAGATTAATTGAATTATGATTATCTTTTTATTGAAATTAATATAAATATTTGTGATATTTTATGTTTCTTTATAATTGATGGTATTATAAGTTTATCTATATTTTTTTGTTAAATTATTAAATATAATATATTACATAAATTAAAAATATTATTTAATATCAAAATGTGTCTTAACATGTTTAAATCTAATATTTTTAAGAATTAATGTATCGAAATATCTTATGATATCGTATCTCATATCCCGTATCGATATGAGTGGAGTAGAACGCATATTAGTCCTTTTACCAAAAAAAAAAAAAAAAAGAACGCATATTAGTCCCACGTCTCAGGTTTAACATGTAACAATGCAGTTCAAAGAACCATAAGCTTCAATGCAGGGTCAACATATTTAAAGAAACAGATACAAAGCTTCTGCAGTGGCAATCATCATTTCAATAGTGCGTAATCTACTCAAAATTTAAGAGCAATTTTCAGTATTTGAATATACGTTATGTTAGTTAGAAATCGAATTCTTAAATCAGTGGAAATCAGCAATATATATCAGTATTCTTGCTGAAAATTGAAAGGACCTATTATATATAGGGAAACAGATTTTTTTTTTAACGTTAGAATTTTATATAATTTCATCACGTAAAATTGTATTTTTTTAAATAATTTTTCATAACTTTTAATAGGAGCTTGCTTGTTTAATATTTATTAAAAAATATAAATATAAGAATTTCATATCACATCATCATGTAAAAGAATAAAAAAAAATATAACAAATATAAAAATATGAGATGATCAGCTATGATGTTTAGCCAATCATAATCGAAATTAGAATTTAACCCAATGGAGTTGGAATTGGAATTGGCATTGTGGAGGTGATTTTTTTTTTTATATTGACCACAATTATTCTTGTGAGATGACTTTCGGTTATTTTCAGAAGCTCTAATTCTTTGGGCCAGTTGTAGGATTAATCTCGAATCTGAGTTTAGTCACAATGGAAGCTCATTATTCCTCCTTAAAGATATATTTGATGAACGTCGAATTTAAATCCCTTGATGACTTTAAAATCATGTTCTTAAAGAATAATATAAATTATTAAAAAAACACTAAATAGCCTAAATTTTTGGGTTAAATTAGTACTTTACATGATATTGGAGCTTTAGTAACCACGAGATCACGAGTTCGATTTTCATCGTCTTTGGACTCTTATATGGGGGGTACGTTAGAGAATAATATAATTATTAAAATAAATTTTTGAGCTGAATTGATTCTTTACGCATGTAAAAAGACATTTTATTTGGATGAGAGGGCAAAAATTACTTATGTGTAGCCTTGTGTTTGTAGTCATTCAAGAGTATCAGTTACAACTACAAGGGTAACTCAATTGGCAATTGAGTGTCTAACGATTTGCTTGGTCAGGGATTCAAAGTTTTGGCTAAAGCAAATTCTTAGGATTCTTTGGGGACTAGAGAAAAACCACCTCCTTTTAAAGGGGATATTAGTCATACCCTTCCTCCGGTGACAGTAATCTAATGGATTCTCTGTTTCAATGAAGAACTAGTCTCAATAGTCATGCTCTAAGGATAAAATAATTGGAGGATATTGTGTTGGGATACCTCCATGTTATTAAAAAATGGCAATTGCATATTTAAAATAGAGGTACGATCCTTTGACATTTGTGTTAAATTTAAAATTTAACAAATATGAGAGTCGTTAGATTAAAAAACATTAATAGTGTCACATACTTACAAATCAGAGTCATTGATCTTTTCTAACTTTAAATTTGACACTAATATCAAAGAATCTACCACTTTAAAATAACAGTAAGTAATTAAATTAATTGGTTACCGTCAATGTATCAAAATAATAAGAATAATAATAATAATGGTTACCGGCAAGGCAAGCATTATATTATCCATCTAAAGGAATCTCAAAAGCCAACATGAGCATCAAATCATAGTGTGGCAACGTCATCCGCATTCACTTTCAGGTAGACCCAATATTAATGTCGCAACTTGCAAATTATTTAATAAAGAGAAATGTTATTAAAGTATTCTTTAATATATTTGTAACATCTTTTATTGTTAAATGAAATTTTCTGTTAGTTTTATTAATAAATAGTGAACTTATTTATGTAATAAAATTTAAATAATGAAAGTATTTAAAAAACATTACAACCGTTATAAAGATCCAAACATTAAAAAAGGGTCGTGGTACAGTGGCTTTAATTCTCACGGATCATAAATTAGAGATGGGGGATAAATTAGATGCCTATATGTTGTCCAGATATTTCTATTATATATCCCTTTCAACAGTCTTGAACAAAATATATCATAACATCAAGCATGAAAACTGGGAACCGAAGAATACGTTCCTCAGTATAACTTCATTTACTATCTTTACCTTTTCCCATTTAAAAAAGTTTCACATGAAAGGAAAATTAAAACTAAAATCTCTGATCTTATAGAAAATCAAGTACCCCATTAAATTTGAAAAGCTGAAAATTTTAAGAATGAACAAGTCATACAAAATTTCATATAAATTTTATTTCTGAGTTTTTCACTTCTAACTTCAAGGAAACACCAAACGAAACACAAGAGTAATTAAAGCCTTTAAACGTGATGAAAAATAAGAAAGTTAACAACATTCTTTCTCCCCCGAGAATAAATGTTTAAGATTTTGCTTATAACATGTGTTGCTTGAATGAAGGTGATGGCACAAAGTAGGCATGCTATATACAAGAGTTTTAGAATCAGCATTTATGATAAAATCGTGAGTCTTGATTCTTGTTTCTTGCAATAAGCTAAATGGTAACATTTTATATATGTTTTACGTGTTATGTTAAAAAAAAAGAAAAATAAAAGAATTTCCAAGCAGAACAATCTAGTGGGTTCACTATGTTTTGGCTAATCTTCGTGTCAATAATAATTATTAGATGCAAATTGTATTCTCCAAAATAATAGGGATTCTAAAAATAAAATAAAAAAAAGATGCAAAATAAGAAAGGGATATTTAACTACGAGGAAGGACCCGCAGTTATAAAGAAGGGATAGTTAAGAATTGGAAGAGATATCTTTTCGTTCAATAGTGAGACTGCATGCGCACCAAGAAGCTAGGGATTTGCCATGGTTGCCAAAATTCATTATTGAAAGGGAGCGTTGGTGAAATCCGCGTCACACCTTTTCTCTCCTTGTCCTCCTTCCAATAATTTTGCTTGCCACTCCAGTTTTCACTTTTCATGTTCCATGTCTTTGTACACGTGTCCGCCTAATAAACCTACTACTTAATATTTTAAGAGAAAACACCCTTTTTGATCCCTGGCAATATCTACGAAATCTTTTTTAGTCCCTGACAATAAAAAAGGACCAAATTGGTCCCTGAAATTATGAAAAAAGGGCCACTTTAGTCCTTATGTCAATTGTAATAAGTACTCCTTGGTCCTTTTTTTCATCACTTTAGGGACCAATTTGGTCCTTTTTATTTGCCAGGGACTAAAAAGGATTTTGTGGATATTGCCAAGGACCAAAAAAAATGTTTACTCATATTTTAATTTTCTTCCGATGATTGCTTGAAGGCACTCATTAAAAAATTGAAAATTAAAATTAATTAATTATTTATTTATTTTTTAATTTTTTAACAAATATTTTAAAGAGACTCGTTAACATTTGTTTTTTTCAATCTCCTTATCTAACTGCACCTATTTAGGTTTTTTTACTCTTTTGTCCTTGATTAATTTAAAAATTACCATTTTGCTCCATATCAAAACATTTTATCCATCCGATCCTTTTTGGGAACAGTGATCATTGTGCCACTGTTCCCACACAAATTTACCTAAATGTCACGTTTTTGAACTATTTTTTCAAACTGCCACGCATGCAAGGTCGCTTCTGACGCAGGCGAACTATGCATGATGACGTGTCAGGAAACCAGTGGTGTCAGAGTTCACTTCTGACACAGGCGACCTTTATTTTTTATTAAGTTCGCCTGCATGCAAGGCGACCTCTATTTTTTAAAAAAAAAATTTGATACTTGTTATCCACTAAAAATGTGACACGTCATCAAACTGAGTTCGCCTGTGTCAGAAGCGAACTTGCCCCCGTGGCAGATTGGGAAATAAGACTATTCGCGTGGCATTTAGGTAAAAAAGTTGGTGAACAGTGACATTTTGATCAATTACCCTTCTTTTTGACTATTGACGAACGTATATATTTGAGTATAGGACCTTAATACTCTAATATATATCCTTTTTGACTATTGACGGACGTATATATTTGAGTATAGGACCTTAATACTCTAATATATATATATATATATATATATTGCGTAATAATATTTCCTCGGGTATACGAGTTAAATACTCGAGAATTGTTCGTTATTTGGGTTTTTATCAGCAACATACTTGAATACATGGGTGGGCATTGGCGGAGCCACGTTATATCTGGGTGTGGTCTCGACCTGAACTAAATTTTAACAAATTGTATTTATCCACATTGTATCTGGGTGTGGTCTCGACCCGAGCTGAATTTTAACAAATTGTATTTATCATGTATAATTATATAATTAATTATATTTGATCCAGTCTAAAATCGTATTTTGGTCCTATCAAAAAATTAAAATATATTTGGTGAGAGATTTGGGTAGGTTGTATTAAGTTATATGTTCCATTTTCATTTATATAAAAAAATTAAAATATAGGGAAAACTTCAAAAAAAACTCCTATAACTTTCTTCGTAATCATTCACTTCCTCCAAAATTTTGAATCAGTTACCCCCTACTTATATAAAAAAACTTTAAGATAGTGGGATAAGTGATAAAAGAAATCTAAATAAGGATGTAAATGATTCAAAAAAATTGTGAGGGGATAAATGATGATTAAGAAAACTAATAGGTTTTTTTTTAAGTTTTCCCTAAAATATATTCAATGAAATTTAAAAATATTTAATAAAATTATAATTCTTTTTTATGTTCCCTACACAAGTGTTTTGTATTTAATATAATTTAAATATATTATGAGATGTACTAACAAAAATTAAAAATAAATAAATACACAGACCCGCGCTCTTGTTAGAAGTGGCTCCACCGCTGCAGGGTGGGATACTAAGGCTTTGTTTGGGAGTTGGTTTTAGGAGGGGAAAGAAAAGAAAGGCAGGATTTTAGTAAGCCCTCCCCTTGTTTGTGAGTTTAAAAAAAGGAGGGGAAGGAATTGAGAATTTTTACTAAACCCTCCAAAACCCTCATTCTTCCTAAAATTAAAGTTCCCCCAATTTGGGGGGTTTGAGGGGGGAAATATTAAAAATTACTTATCTACCCTTAGCATTAAAATGTAAAAAAATACATAAATGTGAATCATTTTTAAATGTGACATTTTTAAAAAAATCTCAAATATCGACAAAATTTATCGACGAAAAATATTTCGTCAAAAATAATGATGAAATTTTTGATGAAAATCACATACGTCAACATTTTTTCATCAAAACTAAAGATGAAACAAGATTTTGTCATACTCACTGACATAAATTTTTTACGGGAAAGAATTCAGTCAAAACTATTGACGAATCTAAATTCCGTTGAAACTTTCAACGAATATTTTTGCGTCCAAAATTTGACGAAACACATCTTCACCGAAAAGTTTCACCAAAATTCTTTACAGAATTTACATTCCGTCAAAAGTTTTCGACGAAAATATTTTCGCCAAACTTTTTGACAAAAATTTTCAGTCGAAAATTTTCGACGGAAAATATTTCGTCAAATTTTTTGATAAAAAATATTTCCATCAAAATTTTCAACGGAACACATTTTTGTCAAAAAATTTCAACAGAAAGTTTTTCCGTAAAAAAAATTGACGAAAAATATTTCGATTAAAATGTTTGACGGAAAAAATATTCTATCAAATTTTTTTACTGAATCTAAATTTCGTTGAAAGTTTCGAATTAAACATTTCCCTGAAAATATTTGACAAAACAATTTCCGTCAAAATTTTCATCAGAACACATTTCCATCGAAATTTTGAACGAAAAACATTCCGTCAAAATTATTGACGAAATATTTTTTAAGTTTAAAGTATTTCATGGAGGAAATCATTTGCGTCAAAACTTTTTCCAGAAACTAAATTTCGATAGAAAATTTGTTTTTGTAAAAAATTTCATCGGAGAAAAATTCCCGTCGCTTTTCGACGAAGAGTATTATGACGAAATTTTTTTGTAGCTTACAACGTAGAAATTTCATAAAAAAATATTATCTTTTTTACTATTGTGAAAAGCTATGAAGCACCGACACTTCAAAAACCCTGACGTGTCGTGTCCGACACTTCCCGACACTCTCGGACACCCCGACACTCCCCGACACTTCAACACGCGTTATAAAAATTCAAAAAAAGTTTCAAAGGTTGCGTTGCGTTGAGTTTTTAATTCTAGTTATTAGATTCGTTGTACTGCGATTACCATTTTATTTAGTTTAATATAAATATTTGGGATACCTTATGTTTCTTTGCAAAATTTATGAATATTATAAGTTTAGATTCATTTTTTGTTATATTATTGAATATTAAATATAATATACACTACATAAATTAAAAATATTATTTAATATCAAAACGTGTCCTAACGTGTCGAAATCTAACATTTTTTAGAATTAACGTGTCGGAGTGTCGTGTCGTATCGTGTCATGTGTCCCGTGTCGGGGTCGGTGCTACATAGGTGAAAAATACAAAAATATTTATTAGAAATTTTAAATTTAATTTAGTTTGTAAAATATAATAAATATATTAATTTTAAAAAGGGATAAAGTGGAGTATTGCTGGGTTTTGCAACTCTAATGTATCCTCTTCCTTGTATCCTCTTCCTTCCCTTCCCCTCCTCTCCCTTGTATCCTCTTCCTTCCCTTCTCCTCCAAACTCCCAAACAAAGCCTAAGAGTATTGCTGGGTTTTGCAACTCTAATGGAGGAGTGAAATTTTACTGCACCCGGTACACAAGAGATTCGGTTGGACAAACCAATGAGAAGCTGTCATTTTCTCTGCAAACAGTACAGAGGAGAGAGATTTTTTGCAGTATATGGGTTGGATTATGAAGGCCATGGAAAATCAGATGGCTTAATAAACAAGTGTTTGATGTTTGATGTCATAAATAATTTCAGTTTTAATGAATTATGTTTTTTATTAAATAAATACCTTTTAGCTAGAGAATAAGAAGAAGATGAGATACTTGTTAGGTGAATCCATGGGAGGAGTTGTGGCTCTCCTTTTGCAAAGGAAAAAGCCAGAAGGAACAGAGGCTAATTCTTTTCCTACTTGTTCTTATGCAGAAACCCATATCGTTAAACGATGCATTGAGATTGGCCTTTGGTTTTTGAGCATCTAAAAAGCATATGAGAAACGAAGGAAATGGTTCCCACCTGTTGGTTTTGTGAGGGGACACATGAAGAGCATAGTTGTGAAGTAGAGAGAGGATGAGAGATTGAAACATATGAAGGTGAGGTATTTGAGTACAAGACCCTACTCTGTACAAAAAAAAAAAAAAGAGTACAAGACCCTACTACCCGAATATCTAGAATTATATTATAGTATTCGGCTCACATATTTTGTGTTGGTTCTGTGAGGGGCTATGGGTGTGCATGACAGTCATTCAGTTTCCTCGCATTATTATTGAAAAAAAATACAATTCTTTTCTATTTCTATTCCTTGAAACAATTTTTGAGAAAAAAATTTTGTTTGATAACATGTTTTATTTTTATTCCGATAATGAGAATTGCATTTGATAACATAACAAATAATAGAATAAAAAATCATTCCTATTAAGCATATTTTTTTTTCAGATAATCACTTTCCTTTTCCTATGGAGTGGTGGTGGTGGCAGCGGCGACAGTGGTAATGGTGGCGATGGTGGTGGTTATAGTAGTGGCGGTGGCGTCGAGGTGGTGGTAGAGGTGATGGCACGATAGCGGCGATGGTAGTAGTGGCGGCGGCAATGGTGGCATGATGGTGGTGGTCATGGTAGTGATAATGGTAGAGACGGTGGTGGTAGAGGCGGCGGCGGTGACAAAGATATGGTGGTGGTGACAGCAGTGACCGCAACGATGGTGGTGATAATGGTGACTATGGTGGTGGTGGTGGAGGTGATGGCATGGTGGTGGTGCTACGATGATGGTAGTGGTAATGGTGATGGTGGCGAAGGCAGTAGTGGTGGCAATGGTGGTGGTGGTGGTAGAAGTTGCGGCGGTGGCGGTGGTAATGGTGGCATGGTGGTGGTGATGGTAGGGACGGTGATGGTAATGGTGGTGGTAGTAATGGTGGCGGTGGTAATGGTGGCGGTAATGTAGATGTGGTGGTGGTGACAGCAATGACTGCAACGATGGTGGTGGTGGTGCGACGATAGTAATGGTAATAGTGGTGGTGGCGGTGGAAGTAGTGGTGGCAATGGTGGTGGTGATGGTGATGGCATGGTAGCAGCGATGGTAGAAGTGGCGGCGGCGGCAGTGGTAATGGTGGCATGGTGGTGGTTGCGGCAATGATGGTGGTGATGGTAGAGAAAATGGTGGTGGAGGTGACGGTGATATGGTGGTGATGAGAGCAGTGGCCGCAACGGTGGTGGTGGCGGTGGCGGTAGCAATGACGTGATAATGGTAGTGGTTGCAGCGGCAGTGGTGGCATAGTGGCGATGGACGGTGGAAGTAATGGTGGTGCTGACAACAGTGGCTGCATCGATGGTGATGGTGATGAAATGGTGGTGGCGGCGGTGGCGGCGGCGGCGATGGCAGTAGTAACGGTGACGTGGTGGTGGTGATGGCAGTGGTTATGCTACGATAACAGAGGTGGTGGTGATGGTGGTCGTAATAGTGGTTGTGACGGTGATAGTGGTGTTGGTGGTGGTGATACGACAATGGTGGCGGCGGTCGCGTTGGGACGGTGGTGGCAGTGGTGATGATGGTAGTAAAGGAGAGTAATTGAGAAAGATAAGTGTTTCTCATTTTGTGTCTCAGAACAAAAAAACAAAAAATAAATGATTCTTTTTTCTGTTTCCAAGCACAAAAATTAAGCTGGTTCCTTCCGGGAACAAAAAAATAAATCCATTTTACCAAATGAATTTTCTATCTATTTCTATTCTCGGGAGTAGAAATTAAAAAAAAAAGATTCCGGAAGGTTTTCATGCACAGCGAACGATGGTTATATATTGAGTATAAGATCCGGTCAACGGTCAAATAAGGATAAATTGATGTTATATTTAATAAAAATGTTAAATTTTCTAAATAATTGAAAAATGGGGGAATTATGATAATTTTTTATATAATTTAGGGAACAATAGTCTAAAAGCCTTAGGGGGCGTTTGGTATGCAGGCAAATTTTTTTTGCCAAGGAAAATGTGGTATGGAAAAATAATTTGCTGTGTTTGGTAGGGGAAAAAATGTTTGTCCATTGGAAACTCAATTTGCAGTCAAGTTATTTGCCACCATTTTACATTGTTCAACTTTGCCATTGAAAATGTGGAAAAATAAATTGCCAATGTGGGGGGGAAATGGCTCCAAATTTTTAAGACAAAAATACCCTTAGCAATAGATATAAACATAGGGGTGAGAGAAAATATATGGGTAATTTGGTAATTTTGGTAAAGATTCCCATCATTTTTTTATAATCAACCAAACATAGTTAGTCAAATTAATCCAAGTTTCCTGTCAAATTTTTTGGGCTACCAAACATCTTTTTGCAAATTATCCCGTAAAAAAATTTGCTAACTATTTATCTGCAAATTTTTTTTCCGGGATCAAAAAAATTTCTCTTATACCAAACGCCCCCTAAGTTCCATCTCTTATTAATAGCCATGAGTCCTAAATTTTTACTGCTTATATAGTTCTTACTCCTAATTGATTATTTTTTATTTGTACATGTAAATAATTAACTTGAGAAAGATGTTAATCTAAACAATTCACCTGTCACTTAAAAACACACACACCAAGACATAAAAAATGATAAGCATAACGTGGTGGTAAATGTAACCAATTTCATACATATATTGGAATTTTATATATATGGGGTAGGATCCTTTGATATTGGTGTTAAATTTGAAGTTTGACACCTCATCTAAGAGCCGTTAGATCAAAAAAGATCAATGGTATCACACGCTTACAAATTAGAGTCGTTGATCTTTTTTGATCTAACGGCTATTACATGAGGTGTAAAACCTCAAATTTGACACCGGTGTCAAAGGATCATATATATTTATATATATATATATATGTTTACATTTATGCAGCTCCTGTCAGTGCAGCAATCAAATACTTTCCATATATATACGAGACAAGTATTAAATATGGGGAATCATAATCATACAAAAGATGAAAGATTAAATATGAGGAATCATAACCATACACTTGTCATTGCTGTATGTAAAGTGACTGTAAAAATAATTTTATCATATATATATATATATATATAAGTTACTCTTATAGAATCCTATGTTTATATTTTGAAAGAAAGCATCCTATCTTTTTCTCTCTGCTAGGGCAAACGAGATGGGTTCCTCCAATGAAAGTCACGGCGGTCCAGCATCAACAACAACACAACCTGAATCAAACGATCTAATGAGGAAGAGTATCAAGCGTTCCAAAAATGGAGAGGAATTTTCTCCAGATTCATCTAACAGAGGTGCAAGTTTAGGCAACATCTCTGAACGTATTCCCTCTGGGAAAATGATGTCTTTCGCTGCAGCCCTTAGATCCAGCGACAATACTAAGGGTGAAGAAGACTCTTGGCAAGCCGATCTAACAGAGGAAGTGAGTGAACCTCTTGACCCGAGTCTAGGGGTAATCAATGAACAAGGGTTCCAGACCATTTACGGAGCAGATGGGTCAGTGAGAATAAGATGCACGGAGGAAGCTAAACAAAGACTTAGAAGCCCCTGGAAAAATGCAATCATAGTCAAACTTCTGGGCAAGAAGGTAGGAGTGATGTATATGAAGACCAAGCTTGCTAACCTATGGGCAAAAGCGGGTCCTCTAACTGTAGCCGACTTAGGAAATGATTTCTTCTCGGTGAAGTTCACAAGCGTTGAAGATCTGAACCTGGCTCTTACCGGCGGCCCATGGGTTTTGATGGGGCACTATCTGGCAATCAGGAAGTGGGAACCTTTTTTTGATCCATTCAAAGCCAACATTCATAGAATTGCTGCGTGGATTCGTCTTCCAGGTATTCCCCAAGAATTCTGTGTGATGTCTTTTCTGAAAATCATTGGTGATACTATTGGGAAAGTGTTAAAGGTTGATAGAAATACATCTACGGGTGATAGGGGGAAATTTGCGAGAGTCTGTGTTGAATTGGATTTATCCAAAACCCTGAGAGGAGAATATATTTTGGAGGACAGAATCTTTAAGGTGGAATACGAGAGTCTTTACTTAATTTGCGTAAAGTGTGGAAAGTATGGGCACAATAAAGAGCAATGCAATCAGAATGTGAACCCTGCTGAAGTGCAACCTAATCGGAGCACGAATGTGTCTGATACAGAAAAAAATTCAAAGAACCAGAGTGTGGGGCCCTGGATGGTTGTGCAGAAGAAGAAATTCCCGAAAAATTTCTCTCAAAAGATGAAGGATACAAAAGAAGAGCGAACTTTTGGAGCTGATATCTCTAATAATGGGAGTTCCTCTAACCAGAAAAAGGAGATAAGGAAGGATCCTGAAAATACAGAGCTGATTAGCTCAGTTTCGAAAACCCTTCTGGGGGAACAAAAGGAGAACAAGGGGGGCAGCTCCTCTCTGCTCAGTAGCCCAGC
Source organism: Gastrolobium villosum (assembly GCA_032173675.1). NCBI lineage: Eukaryota > Viridiplantae > Streptophyta > Magnoliopsida > Fabales > Fabaceae > Gastrolobium > Gastrolobium villosum. The sequence continues at coordinate 35,470 of JAVKPL010005505.1, forward strand.
AGCTAATGTGAAGCTCCAGTCTGGGGAAAAAAAAAGCCACAGGTAAAAACAGACATAAAACTAAAGGGAAAGACAAGATCAATTCCTTTGTGTTCACCACTGCATCTCCTCAAAGTGGGTCTAGCTCCAAACCAATAGAGCTCCCTTCATCCAATAAGACAACTTGGAAGAGCAAACCAAGGCAAGAATCTCCAGCCCATACTATCATCATTAATAGTAAGGCTCAATCCAATGTGGAAACTGAAATAGAGCTTTGTTCCAAGATAGCTGCCACTCAGTCAACAAACATTGAGGGTGGTCAGGATGTTGGTGAGCTATGTGAGACTGTTGCCATTCCTGCAGAGATGGAAATTTCCAATTCGGGCAGTGAGGAGACCTCGTGGAAAGCTGAACCTCCAGATAGAGCTTCAGAAGATGGGATGGAGATGGAGAATCCAAACAGGGAAGATGCCTCTGAGCATAGGACACAAAGTAACCAGGTACTTTGCAAACCTGGGACCAATTTAGTTATTTAATGAATTGCCTTGTATGGAATGTTAGGGGTGCTGCAAAAAAGTATAGGATTGGCATGGTTGCCATCCTAGAGCCTAGGATCAGTGGTGTAGCAGCCCTGAAGAAAATAAAACAACTTGGTTTCAACCAGTATGTTCTAGTAGATGCTATTGGTTTTTCTGGTGGTATTTGGATTCTTTGGAAAGAAGAAAGGTTCAATATATCTGTCATAGAGAAATCTAATCAATTCATTCACTTGTCTTGTTCTGTTAATCATGGTCCTTCCTTTCATCTCACTGTGGTTTATGCCAATCCTAGAGAGGAAGTCCGTGATGAGCTTTGGACGGATCTGAGAAGAATCAGTGGTAGCATGACGGGACCCTGGGCTATGATGGGGGATTTCAATGAGATAGCTTCCTCAAAAGAGAAAAGAGGGGGAGCCCCTGTGAATATTGCTAGATGTCAGAAGTTTTCCTACTTGTTAAATGACTGCCATATGCTGGATCTGGGTTGTAGAGGCTCTAAATTCACTTGGAGGGGACCCAAATGGCTTCATCTTGATAGAGTCTTCAAGAGACTTGACAGAATTTGTTCAAATGCAGCTTGGAGAACCACTTTTGGAGATGCGGATGTTAGAGCTTTACCAAGACTAAACTCAGATCATAATCCTCTTCTTCTTTCTCTTTTCCCCAATGAGAACCAGTGGAAAGAGAGACCTTTCAGATTCCTGGTAGCTTGGCAGAGTCATAGCACTTTTGTTCACTTTCTCAAGTTTATCTGGAACCACCATACCAAGATTGTCACTTGCCTGGAAAACCTAATTGATCCGCTTAAATCTTGGAATAAAAGAGTTTTTGGTTGTATCCAAGTTAGGAAGGATTACCTTTTAAAAAGAATCCAAGAGACCCAGATTAACCACACCAACCAGCATGATATTGCCCAATCTGATCTTGATTTTGCTCTTCAGGATGAGTTGAATAGAGTTTTAGAACAAGAAGAAGCTCTTTGGTTTCAAAAGGCTAGATGCAAATGGATTGAGGATGGGGATCGTAACACAAGATTCTATCATACAACTACCATAATTAGAAGAGCCAGAAACAAAATTTTAGAGCTCAAGAATGATGAGGGTCATATGGTTAGAGAAGAAGACAGCCTGAACAAGATTATTCATGATTTCTTCACTAATCTTTTTACTGAAGAAGATCACTCCAGACCTTGGGAAGTCACCAATACTTGCTGGCCTGCATTAGAGGAGACTGAGTTGACAACCTTGAAGGATCCTATCTCGGAATTGAGTATCAAGGAAGCTTTCTTCTCCATGAATGCTCTCAAAGCTCCTGGTCCAGATGGCTTCCCAGCTTTTTCTTCCAAAAAAACTGGGATATTATGAAAAAGCAAGTGGTTGATTGTGTGCATCAGATTTGGGAGAAGCCGGATGAGGTGAAGGATCTAAATAAAACCTTTCTGGTTCTCATTCCAAAACTGGAAAAACCAGAAAAGATTAACCAATTTCGCCCGATTGCTTTGTGTTCTGTTCTTTATAAAGGTATCAGCAAGATTATAGTGAGCAAGCTGAAACCCCTTCTCAACAAATTGATTTCTCCTCAACAAGTCAGTTTCGTTCCTAAAAGACAAATCCAGGACAATATTATCATTGCTCAAGAGATGGTTCACTCTATGAATAGAATGAAGGGGAAAAGGGGATTCTTCACAATCAAAATCGACTTAGAGAAAGCCTATGATAGGATGTCTTGGAATTTTATATATAAAGTGTTGTCTGAGATAAACATCCCAGAATCTCTGGTGAATATCATAATGCAGTGCATCACTTCAGCTGAGCTTGAAATCCTTTGGAATGGTTCCAAGGCTGGTAGCATCCTTCCGAGTAGAGGTTTGAGGCAAGGAGATCCAATATCTCCCTACATTTTCGTGCTTTGTATGGAAAAACTGACACACTTGATTTCTGATGCAATTGCAAAGAAAGAGTGGAAGCCAATGGCAGCAGGTAGAGGTGGACCATCTATATCTCATCTCCTCTTCGCTGACGATTTGTTACTCTTTGGAGAAGCCAAAATTGACCAAATCAAGACAGTAATGGAGTGCCTCACAAAGTTTGGGATCATGTCTGGTCAGAAGGTGAGTTACCCAAAATCTAATATCTTCTTCTCCAAAAATGTTCCAATTGATGTTGCTAATGAGATAGTGAAGATTAGTGGTTTTGCTCAAACAAAAAACTTGGGCAGATACCTGGGATACAGAATGAAACATGGCCGGACTAGTAAACTTCACTATGGAGAGATCATGGATAGGGTTAACAATAGGCTCAATGGTTGGAAAAATCAGTGTCTATCTATGGCAGGTAGAGTGACTCTAGCAAAATCGGTCATCTCCACTATCCCTATGTTCCACATGCAAAACAGCTTATTACCTGTGGGTATTTGTGAAGAAATTGAAAAGAAGCAAAGAAATTTCATTTGGGGAGATACTGAGGTTCATAGGAAGCATCATGCAATCGGTTGGGAACACCTTCAACTCCCTAAAAACCAGGGTGGGTTAGGTATTCTCAATCTCCGCATCCAGAATGAAGCTTTCATCCAAAAGTGTGCTTGGAATATGGTTCAGTCTCCATCTCAGCTTTGGGTCCAAGTCTTGCTATCCAAATATGGCAGGAGAAAAGATATGCTAAAAGAGGTAGTTAGTAAACCTTATGATTCTCACTTGTGGAAAAGCATTTGTAAGGTCTGGCCTCAAATGATAAGCAATACTTCTTGGCAAATAGGTAATGGCAAGAAGATTGATTTTTGGAAAGACAATTGGACTGGTCTCAGCCCAAACCTCCTTGCTCATACTCATACCCTTCCTTCTCAAGAGGTCTTGGATTTAAAGATTAGCAACAGTGTTTTCCCTTCTGAAGGAGGCTGGAATGGGCATTATCTTGTGAACCATTTTGACCTTAATGTGGTGAATAAAATTCTTGCCATTCCTCATCCAGATGATGAAGCCGAGGAGGATAGCATAGCTTGGACTAACTGGAACCCTGGGCATTCCATAGTTAAGCTGGCATACAATAACTTGTTAGATTCTAGCAATCCTTCCCCCATTGACTGTTGGGACCGTATTTGGAAGTGGAAAGGCAAGGAAAGAGTCAAAATGCTTATCTGGAAAATGCTTCATGATAGAATGCTAACAAGAGAGTCAATATCAAAGTGGGGTGGTAGTTCCAATAAGTGCCCTTTCTGCCCTGAAGTGATTGAAGATTGCCTTCATGTGTTTAGAGATTGTTGGAAGGCAAGAAAGTGCTGGCTGTTACCCATGTTGCACCCTCTTCCACCGAGTTTCCTCACTGTGATTTCTTTTAGGGAGTGGATGATTCTGAATCTCACTTCAAACAACAGCAACCTCAAGGATTGGAGAGACTCTTTCTTTACCACTTGCTACTTTTTGTGGTTATGGAGGAATAAGGAAATTCACGAAGAAGGTTTCCAGCGTCCTGAGGATCCTTCAAAGGCTATTGCTGTAGAAATTGAGAAAAATAGGTTCTGTTTGGCTAAGTTTAAAAAAACATTTTCAGGAACTTCTCACTCTCAACTTCCTACATCGTGGATTAGGCCTGCGGAGGACTTTCTGAAATTAAATGTGGATGGGGCTGTGCAAGGTAATCGGACAGCTTGTGGTGGTCTCTTGAGGGATAGGAATGGATTATGGTGTGGCGGTTTCTCAGCCTTCATTGGCTCTTGCATTCCTCTGCATGCTGAACTTTGGGCTCTCCTTTATGGACTTGATTTCGCCTGGAAGCATGGCTGGAGGAAACTAGTGTTGGAAACTGATTCTTCTCAAGCGTTTTGCCTTCTTACCAATCATGGTAATGATACTCGAAAGTTTCCATTGGTAGCTAAGATTCGAGTCTTTTTAATGAAAGAGTGGACTATCTTATTGAATAAAATTCCTAGGAGTAGCAACACTTGTGCGGATTGGATTGCGAAGAAGGCTTTGGATGATTCCTTTGGGCTCAAATCAATCTCCTCCCCTCACAACGATCTGTTAAATCTTCTTGCTGCTGATCTTTTGGATCCGGGTCTGAATAAGGTGGCTGCTAGGAGAAATACAGGATGATGCTTGTTCCTGGCTTTCTGCTAGTGTTTGATGTTTTGTTTTCTGCTGTTTCTTGTTCATTTTTTTTCCTTCCTCTTGTTTGCTTTTCTTTTATTTTGTGGGGGCATTGCCCCTTGCTGTAACCAAAAAAAAAAAGTTACTCTTATATTACATGTGATAACTTTCTCTCCTACACACCCTTTGATAACTGTGGTATCTTTTTCTTTTCTTTTCTTTTTCAGGTGGTGGAGTCTATAAATTTATCTCTATGACATGAGATAACTTATCTCCTTTAACATGAGATTAATAAAACTCATATATATATATGGGAAAAATATTTCTTCAGTTAATACAAATAAGTTATCTACATTTATTTTCAAAACGACGTCGTTTTGGTATTGAAATCTTTAAAAATTGTAAATATAAAGACTATTATAACCCTGCAATAAATTAAAATTACAAAAATACCATGATTTCCGCCTCAAAAAGACGTCGTATTAGACTTACTGTAGATAGTTATATGCAGTAACTGCAGAAAAAGTGAACCTTTATATATATATATATATATATATATATATATATATATAGAGAGAGAGAGAGAGAGGGGTTTCAAGTGTTGAATCTAAAATTGATCTAAAATTAGCATGCTAGACAATTATTTTAATTTTTCATGTATTCTTTCAAATTTTTATTTTATGCAATGAATTAGTCATTTTAATTAAATGTGATTGCAAATGAAAAATCATTTGAAGAAAACTATTCGATATAAATTATGTTTAAAATAGCTTATTTTAGAGCTAAAAAAAGCTTTTACCAATAAGTTTGCTACAAAAACTTAAAGTATTTAAATTAATTTATTTTGAGAATAAATTTAGTACGTTTCGAGAAAAAAATTATTTAAGAAGACAATTACTTAAAAAGAAAAAGATAACTAATGGTGGTTTGATAAAGTGTGTGTCACGTCACGTGTGTGACTCATGTAGTAGAGAAAGCAAGTCATTTCATTTCCATTTTCCAAGAACAAGAAGGAGAGGGACGGTATGCGTAGAAAGCGGAAAGAACAGGAGGCAGAGGTGTATGCGGAAACCTCATTGCAGAATGGGAGGAGGTTCCGTGGGGTCCATGACAAATGCGGCGAGACGCAGCGTCGTAGAAAGAAAAGCCATTTGCTGCACTTTGCTTTCCTGTTTTCCATTCAACTCAAACTCAAATGGACTGTGTTTTGTTTATTTTCTCCGCATTCTTATTTGATTATATCCGGGATTTAGCAAAATACTGCATTTTGTGTGGTTTTGTCGTGATGAAGTGGCTCCCACTCCCTCCCCCCATTTTGGACTGGGAAAAGAAACCAAAGCTAAAAGATATCAAATTCAATAATAATCAAAACGAATAATAATAAAAAAGAAGAGAAATTTGAAATGTTTATAAATCTCAAAAGTTAACTTAGTCGTAGACAAACATGAACATATGAATAGGCACATAGTTATTAATTTAAATTCTAGGGAAATGTTATACTTAGTACCTAATTTTTTTACTACTTATTATTACCAAATGTTAATCGTTGATTTCCGTCAATCTAACCGTTGTAATTTATTTTAAATTAATAATTAATTAATAAATATGATCTCATAAATTACAATCGTTAGATTGATGGAAATCAACGGTTAAGATTTGGTAGTAATAAGTAGTAAGAAAATTAGGTAGTAAGTATAACCTTCCCCTAAATTCTAACTATTTTGTTTATAATTGTTTAAGGCTTTTCCGGTTCTCATAATCGGCTTTAATTTGAAGCTAATCCAAATGAGTTAGTGTTTTAAAAAGTAGGCTCAATATATTTTTTATTCAAATTGGGGTCGCATTTATAATTTTTTCCATCCAACGCAATGTCACAAAATACTTTAAAATTTATCTTTAATTTAATAATTTTTTCCATAACACGATAATATATTCATATTGATATAATCATTTGAAAATATATATCGCAAATGTTAGAATTTTTTTTAATTTTATTGATTAAGTATGAAAAATTGTGTATATTGTTAAAATATTTAATTAACACGATCCTTGTAACATCCCACATTACTTAAGTACTTTTAATTAACTGGCATTCCTGGATGATATGGTTAGTGTTGTACACTAATTTCATCACGAACCAGGTTCAAATGCTGGTAAACGAAAGTACTTTTAATTATAATTTACACATTTATTATAAAAAAAATACTTTGACGTTCTCCATTCTTCGCATATAAAACGAAGAATTAATGAAATATGGGAAGAATGTGTATACTTTTAAAGGATATAAAATTGTGTCATCTTAAGTGAGAGAAAGAGATAGATAAAGGAGGAAAGAGAGTGGATAAAAAAGTATAAATGTGGAGGAAAGAGAGTGGATAAAAAAGTATAAATGTGTGGATCCCACTTCTTTGTGAGAGTGAAATGATATAAGTTGTGTCATTTAAAAGGACAAACAATTTTCCATTGTTGTAAAAACCGGTCCGACCCGGCCGGGTCGACCCGGAACCCGGCCATTGGACCGATCATGCATCGACCCGGTCAAACTTGGTCAAAATCCAGCCAAACCAGGTCAAAATCGGTGACTCGGTCGGGTCATGTATTTAAACAAAAAATCAAAATTATTTCATTTTAGCAGAAAAAATGTATGAGTCATTGTAAAAATATTTTATAATTTTATTTGCTAATATACTCTTCTATACTGACATCAAATTTCAGTTTCCAATACTGAAGCAATTTGTGAAATAATAATCAAGAGAATGTGACATAAGTTATTTTAATGTAGCTAAATTTGAAAAATATGATTTCAATGTCATTGAGAGGCGTGTTTATGGGGATTCTAAGTTGTAATTTAAATTGACATAATAATAGCGTGCAATTTTATTTATTTATGCTTCATGTTTTTGAGCTTATTTAGTTAACCTTGTTTAATTTATATTAGATATGAAAAATATAATTGAATTTATATGTTCATATCTATTTATTTTTTAATATATCTATATATATCTGGGTCAACCAGTCAGACCGGTTGACCCTTCAGTCCGACCATTGACCCAATAACCCAGTATCCTAATCGAGTCGATGCTCGGGTCAGGTTTAATAACAATGCAATTTCTCATAAAATATTCAAGCTAAGAGATATGATAAAATCGTACATGTGCTTCCTCTTAAATGCTTAAGAGTTTAGAATAGTTGATTACGTGTTATACAATAAAGGAGAACGATCGTTTATAAATTTATTTTACAAATTATACTAAGTATTTATTGAAGTATAACGGATCATATTTAGGATAGTTTGTAAATAAAAAATTTGTTTAACATATGTTATACTATTTATTAAGGGAAAAATATTTCTACAATTAATGCAGATAACTAGTTATCGCATCTATTCTCAAAATGACGTCGTTTTGATATTGAAATCTTAAAAATTATAAGTATAAAAACTATTATAACCCTGAAATAAATTAAAATTACAAAAATATCATAATTTCCGCCCCAAAACGATGTCGTATTGGGTTTAATGCAGATAATTTATATGCAATAACTGCAGAAATAAGAGAACACATCTATTAATATGCTACTACTTGCATATATGATAGTTATAAATTGCAAATATTTAAATTTGTCAAAATATAAAAAATAACAAAAGAAATGAGAGTGTGATATTCCATCATGACCGTTAGGGTAAGAATGGAAAATGCAAAATAAAAACAAAAAACATTGCAACGGTGATTTATATTTTAAAACAAAGGATAAAAAAGTTATCATCACCTTTAAAAATGTATTTCTTTTTCCTTTCCGACTAAACATAATTTTCAACACCTTAATCTCTCTTCTTTTTCTCACATTCCTCGAATAGGGTTTCCTCCGGAATTTTAAAGATTCATCACTTTAAAAAAAAAAAAATCTCAATTATGAAGCAATCATTAATAGTTCTTGGCCTTTATTTTAGAAAAAATTATTATCAAGTAAATAATAAAATACTATTTTGACAATAATTATTCTCATGTGAGATTCATTGAAACATTATTTGTTAATAATTTATAATTGGGAAAAAAGTTTCCGATGTTACTTTAGACAACTTTGTCTAATGTGTATCGAAATAACGTCGTTTAGGGGTTGAAAAATTAAAAAATTAGAATAATAAAGACTATTGTACCTCTGAAATAAATTAAAATTACAAAAAACCATGATTCCCGTCTCAAAATGACGTCATAATTAGATAAAGTTATCTAAAATAACTTTAGAAAAAAACAAACCCTTTATAATTATATTATTTTTTTAAAAACTTTGTTGGTAAATAATTTATCAGTAATATGCATGATTAGTAAAGGACAAATTAAAGTGCTTACGAAAAAAAAAAAGGACAAATTAAAGTAATACAATATTATAGACTTTAAATACAATAAATTATAATCACATATTTGAAGGATTTTTTTAAGGATTAAATAAACATTTTTTTCAGGGAGTTACAATATTCCATTATCAATCACCGGTGAGCACATGATTAGGTTTTAGGTCTAATCCATAAAATCAATTTAATCAAAATATCATGTCAAATATAAATCAATTCAAACTGGACTAAATTCAGATTATAAATACCCTTCATATCAATTGCTTGAGATAAATTAATTAAAGTTGATACAACCTATCCAAGATCTTTGAAAGAAATCATAATGAATAGGTCAGATAAAAAAAATTATTGGACAAGACAAAAGGAGACAGTCCAAAGCTCGACGCTGACGCGAGCCGTGCTTTATTTGTAGCTCCTCGATTCCTATTGTCATTGTATTTTGTACGCCTCCTTGCATCCTCCAAAAGTCGCCTGACAAAGCCATGCTTCCTCTCACTTTCTCTGATTAATTATTATTATTACTTATTAGCCTCTTATATATAACCCAAATATATTCTTCTACTGACTTGCTGATTTCTCTGTCTCTCCTCTTATATAGTCTAGGCTGTCTTCGCACCCGCAACCACATTCCTTTAATTAATGTCCATGTAAATGTAAGTTCTAGCATTTCGGTATTTAAAAGTTCACAAGTCTGGGATTCTGCAAACATGATCACTGACCTTTTTTGTTACACTGACCATAAAGTTGTTCAAACTAAAAAATCCACCTTATCAGACCGAACACATAATAGATATCTCAACCTTATTATTGGTCAAGCTTGTTATTAATGACTCAATGCTCTTGACTAAGTAAATAAGGCTTTGATCACGGGGTGATGTATAAATAAGATTTGGGGAAAGTGTCTCTGATTTTAAAAGATATAAACTTATGTCATTTTAAAAGAAAGAAAGAAATATATAAATGAGATGAGAGAGTTGATAAAAAAATAAAAATATGAGTCCAACATCTTTATGAAAATAAAATGATATACGTTATGTCAATTAAAAGAATAAACACTTTTTTCATTTTGATTTGAAATCATTTAACTCAATTGTACCGAAGGAATTGGACCCCAAATTTGAATTCAATATTATCACGAGTTACGATAGGAAAGATGAGACTAATTCCTTTAGAGCAAAAGATGATTTTTCTATAACTCTTAAAGAATTTAAAGAATTTATTTGAGCGAAATTTAAACCTTGATCAAGGACATACAATTACCAACTGAGCTAGGGTTTAGCTACCATTTCCTTTTCATTATGAAATCCGAGTGGTTTTTGATTGAAGTTTCTTTAATGAAAACAGAAACATTTTACTAAGGGCGGGTAGATAGCAATGAAATATGGATTGAGTCTGAGTCATCAGACAGCTCCCACATGTCTTTTGCAAATGGATCAGGTCAAATTGTTTAGTTTACTCTTTAATTACGGGTGTAGCAGGTAAACTTGGAAGCAATTAATCAAAAAAATTGACAATTCAGCATCCTCCTCGATTCTATTAATTCGTCCAAATTAAGCTCACATTCATAAAATTTTACCAATTAGCACTAAAACTAATGAAAAAAAATATATATCGGGTAAATTTTTATTCAATTATCTGCAATAGAGTAATAAAACTAAAAAAATAAAATAAAGAGAAGAAATATGTATTTAATTATTTAATATTCATGTCACACCATCATAACATGTTTTCATAGATCAAAAGAAAAAAAGGAAAAATTATCACCGACGAACCCTCATCTTTCTCTCCCTGTCTACAAACGAACAGAGAGAGAAAATCCTGTGCCGGTATCTTACAAAATCTCAACGGATTTTAATTCCAGAAAACCCTCTTCTCAAAACAAAGCGTTCAAAAAATGAAGAAAAACAAATTAAAAGACGCGTGCGTGCCACACCCCTTAATTAGAGATTCAGAAAAACACGAATCTCAGAGAGAAAGAGAGCCCTCAAACGAAAAGGTTAAGCACTTTCCGGTCTCCGCCGTGAGCGTAGTGTTCTCCGATCCCACTTTCCAAGCACGTCGTCGTCACGGATTCCTCCGAATTCATCGACGGTGTGCCTGGTCGGCGAGTTTCGTGTCGGCAGTCGTAGGTGGAGACGTTATGCAATAAACTCGGCGTCAACCGGAGATTGAGATCGGTCGTCGTCTGAAACTTGGTGATCTCGTTCGGACGCTTGCGTTTACCGCCGGAAGCGACCTTATTAGACTGCGAGCTCGAGAACATCAAAACCGGGTTCGGATCTCGGACTCTCCACATGTCGGTGCAAGTGACTTCCCCTTCGGATGCGTCGTCTCCGATGGGAGAGGGAGCGTCTAGGCCAAGAAGATCCGGCATGGGCCTCAGGGTGCCGCCACGGAGCACCGTCTCAACCGCCGCCTGACACACGTGCCAGTTTCCTGTCCACAGAAGCCCCACCGCGCCGTTCACGGGGTTCACCGTTCGTCCACAAGCTTCGAACAACAGAGATTGAAACAGAGCTGCATAGATAAAGCGTTAGTTAAGAAGATTTCACAAGAAAAAGAAAAAAAAGAGTGAGGAACTGAGTGAGGTGAAGTAAAATAATACCAGGTCTTTGGGGTTCAGGGACGTTAGAAATGAAGGACATGAGGTCAGCACGGCCAAAGAATTTGGCTACGAAAACAGTAGCATGGCCTTGGGCTTCAGGGGTTTCAATCCACTGTAGACAAGGTCTCAGAATACAGGATTCACTGCAACCCTTACGAAGGACTCGGCACCCGTTACAACTCATACCTCTTTGTTTTAAAATTAAAAATTAAGAGCGAGTAACTAATTAACAACGGTTTTGTTGTGTTGTGTTGAGAGCACACCCTCACATTAAAAACCGATGACATCAGAACAAGAATAAGTGTAATGGGAGAAGGAGATAGAGGGACATGGAATGGAAGTTGAATGGAGGGGCAGTTGAGGTATAAATAAACATTAACCGGAGCAGGAAGAGAACATGAGTGAGTGGTGAGAGAGAGAGGGTTGGGAATTAACTAGGGTTAGGTTAGTTGGGAGAGGGAGTGTGTCTGCGTGCACTGCCTCTTTCATGTTTGTATGGAAGTGTGAGATTCCAAGGTCTTTGGTGTTAGCGGCTCCGTGTTTCCGCGGATGGATGTTCCTCCACCGTTCGATTCTTTATATTTTCTTTTAGCTTTCACTATTCAGATACATTCATGGTGCCTTTCCTTTTCATTTATATGGAATGTTCAATGTAGTCTTGCATGCGTTTCGTCCGTCGAACTGTTTCTAATTTTGCCTCTTTTTAATTAAATGGATGGTACTTGCCTGCTTGCACATTATCATATTTATATCTTCTTAAAAAAAATTCTATTTTGAAAAAAGGAAAGAAAAAAAACTAAATATTTTGTGCAAAAATAGTTTTTATGGATGAAATTATGAACAGATTAGAATGTTGTGCTTTTATTTTATTAAAAAGAAGTAGTGCAAAAGTTGTTTAAGAAAAAATAATGTATGAATATGAGCATTCTTTAAATTAGCAGTTACGTTTACACCTTATAATGATCGTACATTGATTTTTGAATGAATTTCTTCAAATATGCAATATAACAAAAAAAAATTGACTTTTAAAAAATTTGTTTATTCAATAAATATCATAAGTCATAAGTACAAACTAATGTATTTATAAGTTATTTTTCAAAAAAAAAATTAAGTAATTAATAATAAATGTACTATTAAAATGGTTTATGATTTGTACAAAAAAGAAAAATAGGATAAATTAAAGTGCAAAAAAGGCATTTCGATTGAGATCTCATTTCAACCGAAAAATTATTTAGTGTGTATTTTGATTAACTTATTTTGTATGTAGAGTTATTTATATAATTTTTTTTTATTGAAATAGCATTTGGAAAAAATAATTTTTATAATAATTAAACATAGCTTAATATTTTTGTGCCGTTTATTTTGTATAAGGATAAATATAACATTAAAAATATAGTATATTGTTTTGATTTAACTTGATATAGTCAAGAGACACTAATAGCCAAAAATTCATATATTCACATGGTGCATATAGGTTATTCACAAAACATTAATTAATAATAACAGTTATATAATTTTTTTGTCACATAAATATTTCATAGGTCTGTCGTTCATTATTTTTTATTGAATAATTTTAAAAAAGTAATAGTTTTTAGTTTCTTACATATTAAATGTGCTAAATATATTTTTAACAAATTTTATATTTTATTTTTAATTTTAAATCAACAATTTATCATTTGATGCACTTAACTATATATATAATTTTCTTATAATAATTCACAAAATTAAGGTGATACCTACTAGATAATATAAGATTCCTTATAATAAGAGATTTATTTTATTTCTATAATACTTATATTTTTTTTAATATAATAGTACTTCCTGCACATTACTACTGAATACATCTCTTCACATTTTTTTTTTTTTGGAAAATATTAATCTTATGTCATTTGCAGAAAACAATCGTATGCTATGGAGAGAGAGTCAGTGGTAGGGGTCGTTCTTTTTTTATAACAAAAAAGTTGCAGTCGATCGATGTGTGTGCAGTATAAAATTGCTTTATGTATTGAAGACTAATATTTCCCTATTTTTTATGTATAAAAAATAAAATATGGTAGAGAAAATTTTTTATTTGTCTATCATTCAACGAATAATTCCCAAAAAAAAAAAATTAGTGCTAGTGATGTTGACTGAATAATAATGATTTCGTGTGGAAGTAAAATGCCATGAAATTACCAAATGGGGCTCGTAAGCTAGTGACAATTACCAATGGCCATGGAATGGCGTGCACATGTACGAGTTTTGAAAAGAATGAAATAATAATTCCACTCCAAGTAAGTGCAAGGCTGTAGGGGGCTAAGGTGGGAAATGGGGGGGAAAAAGAGGGTTATAAAAATGGCAGATAGCCAAAAAAGATATAATATTTAATTTAGGGCTATAATGATTGAGGGTTTGGTGTAAGATTAGGAAACACAAGCATTGTTAGCGTAGCGGTTTGGATATTTAAATTAAACCGAAGTCAAATTATTTTTAGTTTCTATTCTCCCCAACAAGCGCACACAGATTTTTGTACAATTTGTCCCTCTGCTTTTGTTAATGCAAACCACGCTACGTTTCTGCACTTTTAAATGAGGAAACTCTTTAATAACCCAAAATCATGCTCTAGTCTCGGGAGATATATTCTTTCGTTTGCAATTTTTAAATAGTGTTGTGTACGAACCTAAACCACCCATATAAGCCCCCTAATCTTGAATTTTAATGTCTATATTAAAAAGAGAGTGGAAGTATTGTCGTGGGACTATTTAATGTTGTATCATTTTTCTCATGAAATAAGAAACAAATACAAATTAGGTGATTTAGCAACGTCGGATTCGATTGTTTATTGTATTTTTGTAATCATGAGGAATCAATCACTTTTCCGTATTCATTCATTTCATTAGAAAAATAAGTATGAATATTCAGTAAGACTTGACAAACAGGGCCTGGTTGGAATCTTGAGATAGAGGGAGAACCATTAGGTGTGTCTATGGTTAGAATTCCGATATTATGACTTGGGTATAAATTTATTTTAATTTACATTTAAATTATAATTTTAGAGTTTATGAGAAACTGATAAACGATATATAAAATAAATTGATAGCCTGATAGGGAACTTTTTATTAAAGCTAAAATTTGGAGGAGCAAACTCTATATAGTAATCAATAAAATTTGACCTTCGTAATCAAAAAACAGGGGCAAGTTTGGGCCGTGCCAATTGATTGATCACCTCGACCTCAATCCGTGCTTTGCTATATAGAAGAAAAAAAATTACATTTAGATTTTTTTTTTTTTTTTTTAGTATGTTCACACAACAAACTTGATTAGCAATCCAGATAAATATTACCTTCAGAAAAAAAACATTGCTTCAAAAACGTAAAAATTTGATTAGTATACGATTTTGTTTTTTGGCATCATCTTTTTTTTTGGGTATCCAATTAGTATAGGAGTTTTAATACTGCGAAAATGTGGGTAAAAATGAGAAGTCAGTGAAAAAAGGGAAAAGAATAAAAAGAGAGAGAGAGAGAGAGAGAAAAAGTGGAACTTGAGGGATGGACAGCGAACCATGAAGATGTCCCTCTCGTGACAAACGTGGCATCCTTATCGCTTTCTCTTGAGTCTTGAGCATTTTTTTAATTATTATTATTATTAGATGTTATTGAAATTTAAATGGAGGTCCTCTTACTAAAATGGTTAGATTTTCTTAGAAGAATCAAGTAAGAAAAAGAGGAAAGCATGATTAAAAATTCAATATTAATATTTTATTAAGAACTTAAAAATCAATAATTAAATATCTTAATCAAGTAAGACAGATTTACGAATTTTTATATTTATTATATTTTTCTTTTGAATTATTTTGGATTATTACAATTCAAATTAATTAAAACAAGAAAAACACTTTATTATCATTAACAAAATAACTAATTATCACCTAAATATTTATTGGCTAGTCTTTGCTATATAAATAAATATATATGCCCTCTACTTATTATAAAACTCATGTAAATTTTTATTTTTAATATTCCCGTATGAGAAACCATTATTAAAAACAATGTAATTATATCTGCACATTTTAACTGAAGAGAATATTGTTTGCACATATATATATTTTCTCTACAAAACTTCACATTTGAGACAAAATAGGAAGAAAGGGGGTTGACTAATCAAGATGAATGGAAAAAATATTATGTTTAGATAAGAGTTATTTCCGATGGCTATAATCAGAGTAATAATATTTATTACAAATTTAACAGATTTCCAAATTGATTAATGTAAGTTATTAAAAATAAATGTTACTGTATAACTAAAGCATTATTTAATACTTTGCGTGAAGATACGTTAATAATTTAAAAAGATATAATCTGCGTACGTAGTATTACTTTTCTCATAATTAAGAATTCTTATCCAGTCATACTTACTTGCATTGGATTGCATTGTGAGTAACTTCTGTCTGCTGACTAATAACTGAGTCACTACTTGACTTTATTGACAGAAACAGAAGATTCGCCTCTCTTTTTTTTTAGTAAAAAGTTTCGCCTTCTTTGCTCTTAGCATCCTTCTCATATAATATAATATGATAATAATAATAACTAAATCATGATAACTCAATTGACATAATTGAATACGAAGGACTGAAAATATATATTTGATCCTTTCTAATATTATTTTTGAGAAAATTTTAATCTCAGAACAGACTCAAATCTCTTAAATGCGAAACAATAAAATGATTGGAATAACTATATATATATATATATGAGATAGGATTATTTGACACCGGTGTCAAATTTGATATATATATATATATATATATATATATAAGGTAGAATTATTTGATACCGGTGTCAAATTTGAAATTTGACATCTCATCTAAGAGTTGTTAGATCAAAAAAGATCAACTACTCTGATTTGTAAGTATATATATATATATATAAGGATACGATATTAAAGGGCGGTGACCTAGCTAGACAGCAGTTATTGTTACTCATTCATTCCCCGTCTCTACTTCATTATTTATCTTTGTTTTTTGTTTTTTCAGAATCTGTCTCTTTAATTAGACGTCATATGCTAAGTAGAGACGGGGGATCGGTCTCTTTTATTTATAAAATGCAGCTATGGTTATAATTAATTAACAATAGTAATTTATTATTTATTGGGTCAGAGAATCTGATGCTGTGTGGATATCCCGATAAGTAATTATAAATGTAGACAATTAATTATTTATAAAGTCAGAGATTCTTATATTCTTTTAAAGGTCCCATAATCGATTATATGGTGAAAACAATTAATTATGTGCATTTTATAAATAGAAATCTAATCCTTGAGGTTCATTTTGCTTGAAATAAATAAAAAAGACACAGGGCAAGAAGAGACAAAGGAAAAGATGAGGGAGAAACAGTTACTAAAATAATAAAATAAAATAAGGAAGAAACAACCAATATTAAAAAGTTACAGGCTTGCTCTATTGTTAGTCTCGCAAGCCCTTGGGATATAGATTTTAGAATAAAGTTGTTTTTGGATTTTTAACAAAAAAAAATTACTTCGTCTCTTACAAAAAATAAATTAATTTTTGATATATCTACAATTTTAGTTCTTTCAAAATATAATCATCAGAAATTCAGTGTAGATCCAATTTAGTCGTTAAAAAAGAAATAATATAGGTATTTTTTGTAAGAGATGAAAATTGGACCGAATTTTTTGTTAGAGACCGAAAATGGGCTTTACTCAAGATTTTAACCTCCTTAAACTCTTTTTTTTTTTTTAAATTATTCAGTATTCCATGAGGACTAGCAGATAGCAAAGACAATAAAACTTTTCCGATTAAATTTTGGCAAATGTATTTCTGTTGTCACTGCAAAAGAAAATTTTAATAGCAATACATAGAAAGTCAGAATACGCATGCAGATCCTGGATTTTTTTTAATGTCAGGATCCGAATGCGGATCCTAGTATAAATGTCTTTGCTATAAAATTTCTCATCTACAGAAACAGTAGAAGTGACGAACCCTTAAATTTTCTGTGGAAAACATTATATTTACAAACTAAATTATTTACAAATTCTTACAACTAAATCTTCACAATTGATTCCGTTAATCTAACAGTTATAATTTATTGAAAATTAATAATTAATTAAAAAATATGATCCAATAAATTATAATCTTTAAATTGACGCAAATGAACTATTAAAATTAGATTATAAAATTTATAAACAATTTTATTTGTAAATATACCCCTCCCCAAATTTAATTTTATATCCGAATATCCAAACTCAAGATCTTTTAATAACCATCCACGTCAATCCATACACTGCTTCATGGTTAAATTTTTTTACAAGCGCGGAAAACCCAAAACTTGCAATGATCACACTTTTCTTTAGAATGGCAACCGTAACCCTTTTTCTTTCTTTCAATTCTCCTAATCTAAGAATGTGTTTGTTTTGTGGTAGCATTTTGTTCAATACCTTTCGTGGCATGTGGCATGTCGTTAACACCATCATTTGCTAGCGAGATTATTTTCAGAAAACTATTTTTTTCAAAAGACTTTCCAATATTTTTTAATAATTTTTAAATATAAAATAGTTTAATTTAAACTAACATTTTCTCGTTTGTTTAAAATCATTTTTTAAAAAAAATGTATATTTAATTTTAAATTGTTTAAATTTTTTTATAATACTTTTCAAATAAAAAACTAAAAAAAAAATTCCAAGTATTAGAACATACGTACCTTCTAAAAAATTCGAAAATAATTATACAACAAATATCTAAAAAAGAAAATTAAAGAAAAAATTGCAAAAAAAAAAAAAAAGAAACGCACACTTTAAACAGCCGTACACTCGTACAGTCCCATTCTGGGTCGCCCACGCTGTTTTTGGGAATTTATTTCCCTTACATCCAAGTCAAACCTCACCATAGAAAAGTAGAATTTAGGGGAATTTTTTAATACGCTTTTGGATCATCATGGTGCTCCAAAAAAAACACATGTATTATTTATTTATTTTTCTTTTTTTTTCTCTCTCTTCTCTCGGTCCCACCCAATATTTTGTGATCCAGATCGGTGCAAGTTTGCTTCCACATTTCCCAATTGCAATAATTTATAGTTGTACGTCAAGATTTTTGGGACACCGACCAAATTACTACGAGTTGTGTAAGTGTGAAAAAAATTTCGTGTCGGACGTGTCAACCCGCCACGCCAGTGTCATTTTTTTAATTTTCAGTAAATTTTATTAAAATTTTTACATTTATATATTGATATATATAGTCATTGTTTGGTATAGGAAACAATAGAAAGAACCTAAAAAATCATACAGAAAATCTATTTTTAAATTTTTACATTTTTTATTGATTTTTAATTTACAATTATGACACATGGCATTTTTTTTTTTAATTTTAAATTTTCCGGTACATTGTGTAGCGAATTACTTACGGGTCATGCATAATTCGTGTGTTGTGACCCATTTACAAAACTGTGTCGTATTAGGGTCGTGCATTTTACGGGCAAAATTTACTGTTAGTGTGGCAATCTGGTAATTTTTTCGTCCAAATTGGTCACTATCCCAAGATTTATAGTTGGACTTGCATCACAAAAAATTCGGCCTATTTTATATAATCAAAAGGAATAAGATTAGACTTAAAAAAAATTATGTATAAAAGAGACCATTTATTTTCTTTTATATACCAAGCCTATAAATGTATAAGTTGACCTATATTATATTATATTTTAAATAATATAATTAAATTATTATTTTAATAATTTTTAAAAATAAAATATTATTATCTTAATAATTATTTTTAATTATTAAATATCTAAAAAAATTTAAACAGGCTAATAGGCCTATCTCAAAACTTTTGATTTTTTGTTTTGTTTTATTGCAAAAAGAAAAAAGAAAATAAACATCCCATATGCTTTCCTTTTATCAATTAACCCCTTGTGGTTTTTTTACTCAAGTCCATCTTTAACCTTGTTAGTAACTAAATCAGAGGAGAGATATTCTCACTATCAAATTTTTTCTCTACTAACTTATTATCTATCTAATCATCATTAGATTAATATTTTCTCTCTTTTTAAAAACTTTTTAGTATTCTCTCTCATTGATCTACTGATAATTAGATAGGTAATAAGTTGGTAGTGAAAAATAGTGAGAATATCCTCCTTCACTAAATTAACTTACTTATTTTACCCATCTTTTACTTGAACCATTCAACAACCTCCTTTGCCATCTTGGTTCACGCCCTTGTGCAGGCAAGGTTTTTTTGGCCTGTGAATTCCCACTTGCAAACCCTTCTCCTTTATGGGTCTGACCCAAAATTGATTTTTTCCTACTTTCTAGATTCTCACAGGCGATGTAAATTTTCATGCACTTTGGGTTTCGATTTGTTGATTCAGAATTAGCTGCAAATCGCAAGAGTTTTTGATGCTGTGTTCATTGTGAAGTTCATGCTTGCAAACATCTTATTACCTGAAGTTAGAACACTAAGTGCCCTCTTGAAGTCGGGCTCTTGAGAATTAGAAAATTTATAACGGTTTGGGAATTGTTTGATGAGTCCGTGAATGCTGGTGTTCAACCTGATCCTTATACTTGTCCAGCTAAGTCAGGAGCCTCTGTTAAAGATATTTTTAAAGCTAAGGAAAAGATTTTGTCGATCGAATCTAATAGGTTCGATCTAAGTATTGTCACTTATAATGTTTTAATTCACGGGCTATGCGAGGGTGATCGAGTTTGGGAAGCTGTTGAAGTTAAAAGATCATTGGGGAAAAAGAGTCTGAAAGCAGATGTTGTTACATACTGTACACTAGTACTTGGTTTTTGTAGGGTGCAACAGTTTGAGGTGGAATACAGCTTATGAATGAAAATGGTGGAATTGGGGCTTGCTCCAACCGAGGCTGCCATCTCAGGGTTAGTGGAAAGGTTAAGAGAGCAGGGAAAGATTGACAATGCTTATAATTGGGTAGTTAAGTGGGACATTAACCAAATTGTCACCCCTTTAATAAAATTATACCAGATTATCACAGCATGAAAATTTTTTTTTGTCAAAATACCACATCAGAATCTCGCTGGTCGGACAAGCGAGAATGGACTAGACACGTGTCAGCGTCTGAATGGTTAACCATTTTCGCTGGCCGGCCCAGATAGAATGACAGAATGCTAACACGTGTCAAAAGTATAGACACGTATTCTCGCTTGTCAGACCAAGAAGATTGTGACGTTATATTTTGGCTAAAAAAATTCCTGACATCACAATCTGCTAAATCTTTGGCTAAAAGATGGCAATATGGTCATTGTGCCTGGTTAACTTTGGAAGATCTGATTTTCTGCCGAATTTGTTTGTTTGTAATGCATTAAACAACTCTTTGTGCAAAGGTGGAAAT
Source organism: Gastrolobium villosum (assembly GCA_032173675.1). NCBI lineage: Eukaryota > Viridiplantae > Streptophyta > Magnoliopsida > Fabales > Fabaceae > Gastrolobium > Gastrolobium villosum. Next base: position 56,363 of record JAVKPL010005505.1, read on the forward strand.
TTGGATACGGCATAGTCGCTTTATAATAATGTGTTTTTAATGAACTTGCGTCCCGATGATATTACTTATTCTATTTCGATCGATTCCTTTTGCAGAAGGGGGAGGTTAGATGTTGCATTGAATTATTTTGATAGAACTATAGAAGATGGTATAAAAGAAGGGTGCAAATTTTTCTGAAGCGACTACACAATTTTATTAGGTGCAGGCGTAGGGATAAAAATGGGTTGGGTCGGACCAAGCTTCGCCTCGAAAAACCCAAGTTTACGGTAAAAAATTTCAATTTGGCCTGACTCAAGCCTAGTGGCAGTCTAACTGTTAGTTTGGTTTGACCCGTTTATAAAAAATAAATGGCATGACCTACCCTGTTAGGCAGTTATTTTTTGACTGCCAAGCAGAATGATGAATCAACTTTACAAAATACTCAAATTATGTTGCTAAACTAAAAATCATAATTTCACCGTCCAAAAAAAATCATACACAACAAAAGTTATATAATTTGCATTTAAATCACTTTCAAAAGCAAAATGCTCAAAGCATTAGATCCAACAAACAAATCCATACTATGTACATTAAAATAACTACAAGAATCCAACAAAGACATCATGATGCTTGTAGTATGTGTAACATCGGCAAAAAAATTAAAATAATGCATTTAAATCAAATAATTACGTGCTTAATGTTGTTTATTAAATAATTACAGATGTACCACACAATGTGACGCCCCATTTGGGCGTCACATGTGACGCCTCAACTGAGGCGTCTCACCTTAAGGGGAAGACGCCCAAATGGGGCGTCTCTCATGAGGTGGTGACACGTGTCACCTTTTTTTCAAAAAATATATTAATTTAATTATAAAACTTCCGAAGGCCATAACTTTTAACTCGAGTATCCAAATCAGTTAATTCTTTTTTTAATTCCACATAACTTTTTGAGATCTACGCAATGACATCTCATTTGATATATTTTACTTCTCACAAACACAATTTTAATTTACAAAAATGGTATTATAAGAGCGGTTAAACTCAGAAGCCTCTGAGTTCTGGATTTGTGATTTAATATAAAAAAATAAATAAAATTTTGATTTGTGATTTAATATAAGCTTTTGGGTTATTATTTGTGGTCTGAAATAATGATGGCTTATGAATGTTTTTCAAAAATAAAATTACCTAAATTAAGCATGATTGCCTCTTGATTGAAACCCAATTTAGACGTGTTGGTAATGTGTCAGGTTTTGACACATGTCACATTTTTAAACTCAGAAGCCTCAGAGTTCAGCGTTTGTGATTTAATACAAAAAATAAATCAAGATTTGATTTGTGATTTAAATTAAAAAAATAAATTTTTTTATTATCAAAAAAATTTGGTTTGTGATTTAAATTAAAAGTAAAAATTATTATTAATAAGGGAAAAAAATAAAGATTTGATTTGTGATTTAAATCCAAAAATCAATTTGAAAAATCTATGTTAATAAAGGAAATATTAAATAAATATTCTAAATCTCTAAGGAAGAATGATTACGTGATTTAAATTTAAATTATGTTTGTGAGAAATAAAATATATCAAATGAGATGTCATTGCGTAGATCTCAAAAAGTTATGTGAAATCAAAAAAAGAATTACCTAATTTGGATACTCGAGTTAAAAGTTATGGCCTTCGGAAGTTTTATGATTAAATTAATATATTTTTTGAAAAAAAGGTGACACGTGTCACCACCTCATGAAAGACGTCTCATTTGGGCGTCTTCCCCTTAGGGTGAGACGCCTCAATTGAGGCGTCACATGTGACGCCCAAAAAGGGCGTCACATTGTGCAATAGATCCGTAATTATTTTAAAAACAGCATTAGATGTGTAATTATTTGATTTAAATGCATTATTTAAATTTTTTTGCCGTGTAACATCTCCCAAAAATCTTTTAATATATTCATATATACAATCTAACATGTTGAGATGTTGGTTACTTCTACATACAAAAATAAAGTCAAATTTCTATTAAAATATAATCGAATATAATTAAGTTGTAAATAGTTGCAATTGATTAAATTTATATATTTTATTTTTTCTTCAAGACATACTTATTCTATTTTATTTTATTTGGAATAAATAATACAAGACAGGCCGACCTATAGGCTTATAGGCCAGACCTTGTGAAAGTAGACCTACGGCCTTTTTATTAAATAAGCTTTTTTAAAGCCCGGCCTATTTTACGAAACATACTAGGCCAAATTTGGACTGACATAGGCCGAGCCGTAGGCCCAACCCAGTTTCACCCCTGGGTGCAACAGAAGCAAGTAAGTGGATCTCACTTGTTTTTTTTTTTAAATAAAAATAAAACACAGGATCCAAAATCGTATACTAGTATTGCTGTAGAAATTTTTTTTACAGTGACACGAAAGCTATAAAACCCATAAAAAAACTGTATATGCCAACATCTATTTGATAAATGGCCAGTGTAAATTTTGAGGATTTGAGTGCTGCCGAGTCTATTTGCGGAGATGAACAATAAAGGGTTGGAAGTTGGAGCCCACTGCTACACCCTTTACTACATTGATTAGTGGGTACTTGCAAAGACCTACAACTACAACAGTTAAGTTATATAATGAGATGATTGGAAAAGGAATTACTCCAAACATTTATACTTTCACTCAGCGTTATGACACCCGGATCGACCCGAGTTCTGGTGATCCGATGGATCAATTGGTTTGGGTCATACTTTGGACCAATTATGTTGTCAACTCTGTATAACTCCTTTGACCCGCCTGGATTTAACCAAATTCCTGTGACCCGTCATTCTTTTGACCAGAAAAAAAAATGCGAAATGAAAAAAAAAAAAAAACCACACAGACGTAGTGGTAAATCGCTAAACCCCTAAAAGGTAAAAACACTAAATCCCTAGATCGAGTCCACAGATCGTTGTCATCGTTGTCATCGTCGTCGTCTTTCGTTATCCGCTGCTCCAGGTGGTCTCCCTCCTTCCCTTTAACGGTTTGCGGTTCTCTGTGCTCAGCATTTGAATCGATCATTGTGTTGTGTTATCTTTTTTTTTTTTGTTTTATATATACAATCTGTTTTATGTATTTAAGATTTTATTCTTTTTTTTCTTTATTCACAAATTTTGCTAATTGTGGTAAGACTTCTGCTTGATACTCTTGAATTTTCTTGTTCCTTGTATGTTCAAAGACAATATATATATATATATATATATATCCGGGTCAGCCGGTCCGACCAGTGATCCAATGATCCAGAATCCTGACTGGGCCGATGCCCGGTCCAGGTTTAATAACTCTGCTTTCAGTACACTTATTTATGGTCAAATTTTATTTTTGGTTGATAAACTCCAAAACATAAAATAATAATAAAATGAATAATTTAACTTATTACTAATGGTGTTAAAATAGACTTGGATAAAAAAATCATATGAAAGTAATTGATAAAAAAATATAAATATATAATTGATAAGAGAATAAATCATAGAGTGATTTATGGACTTTTTTAAATAAAAAAAAAATTAAAAAGATTCCACCTACCTAATGGTTAATTCGCCCAACAGCCACACTCTCATGTCTCCTCAGCTATTGGCTGACACGTATTAGTTTGAAATCTTCCCACACGCACTTCCTATGAAGTGATCTGATGAGTGGATTTGCATTACTTTTGAGGAAATTAAGGTTTTAGAGTTGCAACTTCTCACAGTATATTAATTAATGGAGGGAGCAGACAAGCAAATGTAAGAGGGTTTTATAATTTTCATTTAATATAAGAATTCAATTTTTCCTACATATCCTTTGATTTTCGTGTTGATATGGGTCCTACATATAATTTTTTCTTACATATGGGTTCTACATGCTTTTTATCTCTACAACATGAGATTCCAATTCTCATTCAACATAAAAATTTTAAAACCCAATGTAATATGGGGAAAGGGATGAGAAGGGATCTATGTGGGGAATTGTGTTTCAACATAATTCGTAAGAGAACGGCTATTAACCCCATTTCTAAAGTTTGAGGGTAGGGTTACATTGCAATCTTTATGAAGTTGAAAAGATGATTTTATATTATTTAGCCATTTTAAAATTAAGATTCTTATTTAAATATCACAATAATATTGTGGTCCTGGACAACACTTTTCTCTAATGAATGGTGCACTTATGAATGATAGGTGAGTGGACTTTTCGATTAGGTCATTACGTCTTCTTTAACTCTATACTAATACTAAAAACATCAGTGAATTAAAAATTTTATTGGTCATCATGAAGTTGCATATACTTTAAGTCGCCACGTACCTATAGACTATCCATCATATTGCCAGAATATCGCTTCCAACATTAATTTCACATGTTCCCGACTATGAGAACGGGGAAATTAAAAAAATATTTATAAACTGATACTTGGACATAAAAATACGGAAGGTTTAAAAAAAATTTATGTGCCTTACAATGGAGTTTAATTTTTTTTCTTTATTTTTTTTCCTCTGATGACCCCACATGAATCTGATATACTTCTTTATAAATATATTATCTCTTACAAAATGAAAAACTTCAAACCCAAATATAAATAGAGTAAAATTTTCATTTCATACTCAGATAAATTAAATAAAAAAGAATTATAACCAATAATTCATCGAATAATATCATTTATAGAAATTTAAATTGATAAATTCAATTTTTCTATATGTAAAATCTTTTTTCGTTGTTTTTCAATTTGTATAGTGAAATGAATTGTTTATGCTTATTGTAGGATTTTGTATATAAATGGTATGAGTTATGAATAAGAACTGAGTTGAGGAAAGAAAGAGGGAAGGTGGAAGGAAAGCCTCATATTGAACAAGTAGTGAGAAATTTGAAGGTTTATAAAGATCCACCTCACATATGTGGTTTGCCTCTTGGGGCACATGACTTTTGTGGAGGAGATCGGACATAGGTGGGTCTTGGCCCACCACACATGTGTGGTCGTTGATGTAGTTTCTCTACAATATCTGTACACAGAATTTCAACATCACATTTACATTCTAATTTTTTTTCTTCATATATTATAAGAGGAGAGATATTCTTACTACCAAAATTTTCCACTATCAACTTACTACCTATCTAATCACCATTAGATTAACATTTTCTCTCTCTTCAAAAACTTTTTAACATTCTCTCTCTTTCATCCAATGGTGATGTGATAGAGAGTAAGTTAGTAGTGAGAATTTTTGGTAATTAGAATATCCTCACTCATATTATAAAGGGTTATATTTACAAACATTTTTTTACAAACTTAAAAAATACATTATGTTTAACCGGTAACACTTTACTCAAGAGTATCTTACCGGTCAGACATAATGTAGTTTATAAAAGTTTATAAATATAACATTTCTCATATTATATTGTCATTTCTTATATTTTTAAAATGAATTTCCTTTTCTGAAAATTAAAATGTGCTATATTTTAGTTCATTTTAATATTTATGAACTTCTTAATAGCGATTTGCTAAAGGAAGCTTTCCAAAATGGCCCGCACATAAACATCAAGAGTTGCTTGTAGACGTATATGCCGTCCAATCCTTTCAGATTAGTCTACTTGCCATGATTTTACTTATCATATATGAAAACCACATAAACATCCAGAGGTTAGTGATGTGTCCTTACTCATGAGAGTGATGTGTCCTTACTCATGCGAGTGAAAAAGCAAAGAAAGTGCGGCTACAGGCACCGGCCGACTACATGGTTGTTTATGTGACAATACATGTACAAAAAAAAAAATTCTTTTCAAATAACTTGAATAGCTCAAAGAGTAAAGTATTTTTTAGATGCTTAACAAAAATTACGGTCACATTTTAATTCCTTAAAAAAATAAACTTGTGATTCCTTTGAAATTCAAAATAGAGAGAGTTAGTTAAATCGTGGTCTTTCTGAAATTCAAAAAAGACACACATTAATCCCTGATATTTGTTAAGGATCCAAAAGGTACTTTACTCTAACTTGAACTAGCATTTACAAAAGATAAGATATGCATGAAACAACAACAAAGCTTGATATAAGTGAATAGTCTTCTTTTCTCTCTTCTTTTTTATATTCTTTTATTTTTTTAATACATTTAGAAAAAATAAATTCGAAGAAACTGCCCCCGAATCCCGGCCAGTAAGTGTGCTGATGTAAATAAAAAAATTTGGGTTCGGCTACATGCCTCACTTATGCATTGCATATAAATTAATATATGTGCAAAATTATATTGATATGACATATATATTGACAAATAATATTTTTCATATAACACTTTTTATCTCATACATATATATAGTAATGTGTGAGGGTCATACTTTTTTTTTTCTCACATTACCCTATATAAGTCTCGTTTATTTTTATGTTTGTATTGAAGAATTTATTTTTATGTTTGTATTGAAGATAATTATTGATATGGAATCAAGTTATGAGAAAAAGCAAAATAAAAATGAGTATGGGTTTTAGAGAGATTGGGCATTCTAAGAGTACCTACATCCCTTCCTAGAAGGGTAAAAGTTTGAGATGTAAAGGAAAATAAAAATAAAAATTCTAATGGAATAAAAAATTTCATTTAAAAAAAAAAATTGTACTGAGTCGTATACTTCCGTAATAAGAAAAAATAAAAATCATGTGGTAAGCAATAGCATTACTGACAGTGACACACAAGGGTGCGGAGCTAATGCCTATGGGAAGGTAAGACGTTAATGAATGAACCACGAACAGTTTTTTTCACTTTTCAGGACCATCGTCAGCTAAAAAAGAAAAAGACGTAATATATATTTTAATGATTTTATAAGAGTTATGTTGTATGAAAAGTGATTGTGTTATGTTATAGAGATTCGTTTCGCGTGATGAAATTGGCCCCATGTTAAATGATAGATGATAAACCTATATTTTATTCCATGATTAATGATGATACAAACAAACAAAGCTCAAATTATGTGTGAAAAAGCAGGCAATATCCTAAAGATTCCGATCTGTGGGTCCCTTTACTAACTACGTACGTTTGGATTAGCTTCAGTCCAATTTCCACCCACAAATCATAATGTTGATGGTAAGGTCCCCATGTCTCTTAATATAAAGTACGGAAGACTATTTATTCTTTTAGATGACATAATTTACATCCTTCCACTCTCACAAAGAAATAGGACCCACACTTTTTTTGTCAACTCTCTCTCTCATACTTTATCTATATCTTTCTTTCTCTTAAAATGACACAACTTTACATCATTTAAAATGATACACACCTCTCTTATAAAGTAACTTGCTTGGTTGTCCTTCCTCTTTAAATCAGTCGGCATCTCAAGTACAGAACTTCTGTTTAATCACACTATCGCATCATACATTTGTGAAATAAAATCAGATAACATAAATAGGATCACAGTACATTTATTCATACGTATTGCTTCATGTTTATACAATTTTTGTTATTTAATTATAATTAATCTTTATTTATTATATACTTGTGTTGTAATTCTGAAATATCTAATTGTAAAGTGACGTGACAGACATGCATGAAGCTTTTTTCGCAAAGATTAAATTGATGATCCTGGTGAAGTTCAACTATTATTCCCTCATGAGTGGCTGGGACTTTAGCTTAATTTACCTAAGCAAAAGCATTATGCTTGGGTTTAAATGGCCTCAAACTATTCATCTAACCAAAGTAAAATGACAAAGAAAATGTACCAAAGTTTAAAACTTTCTATAAGGGGTGAGTGGTCCTCCATCCACTAAAGAATAAGAGAGAAAAAAAGATCATCTAACAAGGACGTTACCGGTAACTCTTAAAAATTACAACTTTTCAAAGTTTCACCTTATTTTTGAAAGTGAAAGGTACACACACCCCATTAAAGAAACCCCCCTCATTGAATACACAAGTACCACTAATTCCGTGTTCCGTATGGTTCAAGAGTGGTGTTGTTCATAGAGGTGAAGAAGTCATTGGAACATATTTGATTTACACTTCACAATTGGTGCATCCTGAAATACCCCTTACTTGGGGAGGTTATTAAGGGGAAACATTTTAGAGTTGACATGATGAACTTTAGTAAGGGTGTTATTATGCAGAATTACACTGCCAATGATATCGAGCACTTTGATCCCTTGATTGTGAGTTCTTAATTATTATTGTATTTAGATGTTTATGATAATTTTTTTCCAGCCACATATATGTGGTGTTTTTCTCTCAAGTGTCCCGGCATAAAAAATGACATGTTCGCACGATGTGAAAAATAAGTAAAAAATTCATAAGGGATACACTTGACTAGGCCACAAGAAAAAGTCAAGATTTCCACTCTTTTTTTCACTAAAGGCTCTTTTTTTCACCAAAGGTAGGGAAAATACATATTTTATTAATTTATTATATTGCACAATAATTACGATTTTAATTATAATTTAATCCAATTTTTCGCTTAAAATAATTGTGTTCAACTCAAATGAACTTTTTGGTTGCTTCAATTATGACTCTATACTGGTCCGGGACCACAAAATATTGGGTGGGACTGAGGTAAGAGAAAGAGAGAAAAAATTGAGGAGAAATGAGAGAGAAAAGAAAAGAAAAGAAAAAAAAAATAATATAAGTGTCAATTTTTTAGTGGAAGGACCACGGTGGTCCGGAAGCATATTAACAAATTCCCTACATGAGCATATTAATATTTAAAGAAATCATTTAGTCTTAAATCAATAGTAAATAGAAATCATACTTTATTATATGACTATTAAGCATTACTAATAAGATTAAATAAACATTCTGAACATATTCCACCCGACCCCAAATACACGGAGTCACGCAACCCCTTGGATTAGTTTGCTTTTGTTTAGTAGCATGGCATGAACTGCGTCGTAAGGAATTTAAATTGCATCATCTCTTGTATCGACTATCAAGCTAACTTTGTATGTTCGCCACAAAGAATAATATAAATGAATTTTATTTTTCTGATGTTGTAGGTGATAAATTTTCTCATGTTGTATGAGACAAATTATCTCATGCAACACACAAAAAAGTGGAAGAACCCTTTTTTTTGTTTTTTTTTTCTCCTTTTTAGTGGGGCCCACCCACTTTTTTGTGTGTTGCATCAGACAGTTTATCTCATGTAACATGAGAAAAATAAAACCCAATATAAATCATTAAAAATATTCTTACTTAATGATTTAAACTTTTAGTTGAATTAGTTCTTTATACTGTATCAGAACTTCTCTTATCACGAGATCACGGATTCGATCCTCACCGCCTCCCACTTTCAGGTGGAATTAAGAAAAACGCAAGGTAAACTTATGTTATATCCACGCTTCAAGCCCAAATGACTCTTGCGTGAGAAAATATGATAAAAATTAATATAAACCATTAAAAAAACCCTCACCTAACATCTTAAACCTTTGGATTAAATTGTTTCTTTACGACAAATACAACACAATCCAACCTACACAGTTAACTCTTCAACATCATATTTGACCAAAATGCTGTTAATGAGATTAAGCACCCGGAAAGACTTGCATACAGCTCCTGATCAATTCCTAAATTCTGCTTCACGAATTTGGTGTCATACTGAGTTGATTTTACCATTTTTCAGGGAAAAATCAAGTATCATTTATATTACCATAAGTCACAAAGAATTAATTGTTACATTTATAAACTTGTCCTTAATCCTTGCTTACACTCGTAATAAAGAACTTCAATTATTTAATCCATTGATGCAACATCAAAAAGAGAATGCAGACATTCACTTGAATCTTCTAAACACACCAATGCATACAATAACCAGATTCCCAAAAACCATCAACAATTCTCTAGCCAGTGGCCAACAGAGTAACTCTTAATCTTGTGGTCAACCAACGAAATGGACGTCCATTCTCAGAGGTATGCCGAAATTTGTACAAAAATATCCACATTCGATCATTTCCAAACTCATTCACCATGTTATGACGCCACCAAATTCAAGGCAGGTTGGGTTGTTTACCGATAGACTTATAAAAGCAATTGGAATAAACGTCCTCGCCATAATCGATGCCAACCAATACATACAATTTAATTCTTTAGAGTAGTGATTGTCGACTGGACACAAGTGCTATTGAAGATTACAATTCAGCACTAGACATAACAATCTATACCTCCTGCCTGTATGTTTAAATATTATCCCCATTCCAATTGTTATAAATCGAATTCCTCAATCTGGTTTTGGGTATAAATAAAGAGGTAGCTGGTTCAGAAGACCCATACAACCATGGAAATCAAAAACAGTTACACAAGATATTACTAGATCAAGTTATTAACTTCGGACTGGGCAGAGGGTTCAGGTCTAGTAAAGCATTGGGCTAATCCGAATTCTCGACAATGATGGAATTCCTGCCAAACCTAGAGATGTTAAACTACGCAAGTTAGGTATTACCCGGAGATGAATAGGGGTTATACAGCCTCTGACAAAAAGATCGTAGTTTCTTGACAGAAAATGGAGGTTCTTTATGGTCATTGATAAATTTTATTACACTTCGGATTTATTTGAGTTAAATAAAGGTCTTTTGTTTAAATTAGAATTCTAGATTTTGTTTATAAAAAAAAAAAAAAAATCTAGATTTTAATTGATTTTCGTCAGAATTTTTAAGATTTATACTACTTTCGTATTTTAGTCATATCTCACTCTAAAGATATCCGATTGACTTCGTTCTTATTGAGTTTTGCAGCTAACAGAAAGGGCTACAATCGCTATTTCAGCCACTTAAGCCCAATTTGGACGGGAAGATGGTCGAAACCCGAGCCTAAGATAAACATGTTTGGCTGGAAAGGTATTTTGACGTTTGGACTAGTAAATTAAATTAGAACCCAATGTGATTAGGGCCCAAGGCCATGTTTTAATATTTTATTTTATTTTATTTTATTAAGTTTTTATTTTATGCATGGGCCGAAGTAGTGGAACGCTAACCCGTTCTGAATGTGGGTTATTTAAGGGAAACTTTAGGAAATCATTCGGCAGTCAAATTTTGGGATTAAACAATTATTTAAAGTTTTTCTTTGAAATTCAAAATTGTGCACTCTTTTCTCTTCACTTCTTCTTCTCTTTTTATTTTATTTTTTCTTCTTCTCTTTTTATTTTATTTTGAATGATGTTTAACCTCACGATAGGATTGAGGGTTCGTTAGTTTATTTCAGAGGATCTGCTTCAACTTTTTAATGAATTTCATTTTTTCCCAATTCAGGTTGAATATCATGCGCATTCTATAAAGGAAAATTGATAATTAGATCTAATGGTCAGATTAATTAACCCGATGAACATAAGTTGAACAGGTTTAAAATACTGCCGATTGCATAATTTAAATATTATATTCAACTAAACGCTAGGCGATAGTCTAGAGAGGATTTCCAATTGAATTTGAGGATTCCGAATTCAATTGGGGTTGATCACAAATTGATAAAAAAAAAAATTTATCTGATGACAAAATAAATTAATGTGATTGCTTCTAATTCTGATTTTTAAATCCCAAATTTCAATTCTGTTCTTATTTAAATTTCAAATCAACAAAATCCCCCCTTTCCCTTTATATTCTATTTTTAGATAGCATATTCTATTTTTAGAGAGCTTTTCTAATTTCTAGCATATTCTTGGGGAGACAATCTGAATTGCCCTATCACAACAAACCTAAAGCTCGGTAATTTGCATTGATTCTACAGCTCACGTCAGTCATCAGCCCTGAAATATCAGGGGTGGAATGAAAGAGTACGTTGCATCAACGGGATCAACTCCCATTCATGTCAACCTAATTCTTGAGATAGATTTTGTTGAATCGATCTTCTGGAGTGTTTCGTTTTCTGGGGCATGAATGCTGAAGAAAGTGAGAGACAACACTAAGTGTTGCGTACAGGCGAGCAGTACTCAGTGCCATTGACTACCTATCCAAGTGTGGGTACTACAAAGAACAGGTTTATGTACTCAGCATGAAACAGCCCCCCCAAAACTCTCCCACAAGATAAAGGGATAAAGTCTATTATTACATCACTCCATTGCAAGTTCACAAATGCAGATTATGCACCTCGACACTGAAATGCAAACCATGGCTAATTGTTATATGTTAAAGGCTTATGTACCTTCTGCCGTCCAACTGCCCGTGGGAAAGAACATTTTCGGGAATAGTAAGTGTGCCCCCATTGCTGTTGCAACCCTGGCTATCGTAAAACAGTCATGAGCCTAATCATTGACCCTGTAAACTATTTAAGGTGCTAAAATTCAAATACAATGATCATTCATAATTAATTTTGAAGGCACCTGGTTAGGTACCTCCTTTTCCAAAATTACAAAAGCTAATTCCAAAACTTGATTTTTCTTGTTCTACTACTAAATTGTAGATAACTAGGAGTTACTACCGTATATCATGTGCTCAATAATATACGGAAAGTGTTCGGTGGTGTTGCAGAGAAGCACAATTAACACCAAAAGCCCAGAGCCAAAGATCCAGCTCCACACTAAGCACCTGAAATAGGACAGTTCCAGATTTCAATCAGAAATATTGTGAAATGACAAAATACCTAGTTAGGCGAGGAAAGGCAAAAGGCTTTTTAGTTTCAAACAAGAACAACTCGTGCGCAACATGCGAGACATAACAGCCAAACTATGCAACTTTTTCCTCCTAACATATTTTTCTCGAGAAAAAGATAGTTTAAGGAAATGATTTAATCGCCTAAAATTATTTTAAATTAAATTACAAAAAAGGAATCATCAGTCAATTATTGTTTACTTTTTCGCCACTTCAATTTCTATAGGCTGAAAGAAATAGAACTCCACAAGCATAGGAAAAGGGCTATATGTGGGAGATACTCCTCGGAGAAAAGAAGAACTCACCTGTTTTCCTGATTTTACACTTATAAGCTCCCTCATTTTCTCCACAGCATGTATAGAGCAAGCCCGTAGTTCAACTTCCTCCTCGGTTCCTGGACCTATTTCTCCACTGGCCTCAATAGTACTGGCAAGTGTTGGACTATATTTTAAAATACCAAGCTGCCGAAGCACAGCTGGGACAATATAGTCTGCCATTATAGTTAGAGAGTTGATGTCTTTAAACTCACCATATCCTTGGCCCCTAAATGCACCCCATAAATCTGCTGCAAATATCTGAGCTCTTTTATATAAAAATACCTGGCGACCTTTGTACACTGAGTGGTCTCTAAATCCTAGAACATTTCAAACATAAGTATTTAAAAATTGGTTGTTGTTTATTATAGAGCTTGAGTAATGAAAGCTAAGAAAAGAAAAAGGCTATACCAGGAAAATGACGCGCAACAAGAGCAACAAGATTCACAGCTGATTTGCCACAGTACTCCACAAGATTGGATGCTTTTCCCTCGAAATTTCTTTCCAATTCAATCCCAACCTAGCAATAAAGTGAACAATATTATACATATGGCTATCAGACTTCAAGACATGCTTATCATCATAGCTAAATTCACAGAATTGAAAACCAACAAAAGAAGTGAAGTTTAGAAAAAATAAAGATGGATATAACTGATTAAAGCCAACTTCAACAATGATTTCTTTTACCTCACGAAGTAATCTAACACGTTCATCTTCCAAAGGGAGGGGTCTAGGCCACCTCAAAAGTTCCCGAAGTTGTGGACCTAACATTATGAACTGATTTTGTCATGCTATTCATGGAAAGGTATTTCCTCATTAGAATCAAGCAATTCAACCATAATGACAGATGCAAACAGAGATGTACACGTGTTTTTGAAAATAAACGAAACTAAAACATAAATCCCAGATTTGGTTCTCTCACATGAAGAGCCACAAATCTATTGTTGTTCATGCTCAACCACTTTAATTAAGCACACATGTGCCGAGCAAAACTATTGCAATTGAACAGGCAGCATAATATGAACAAAGACTTTATAGTGTTCTGTTCAGTGTCCTGATACCTGACTACCATTAAGTGATATGTAATTGTATGCACCATTACTTGGGCTACAATACACTACATGCATACCATACTGAAATCAACAAACATATAGGCGTCCCAATTTTATATCTACCCTTACATAATTTTAATGAGCCTCAGTTTCAATTGATAATTGAATCCCGAACTGAATTGAAAATGAAGTTCTTGACACATTTGTTATTTCCATACAAATGCGTGCATGTGAATCGATGTAATTTAATAACCAGGTTTATTTGCATACAGGCAATAAAAGGTCCAAGCAGAATTACCAGTGTATTTTTGCAGACGATCAGCATCAAATGCAGATTTATCATTTTGAAGAACTTCCTTTAGCCCAGATGCCAAATGATCATAACTCAACTCCTTATCTGTCAACAAACGAGACGAGAGGGTGACCATTGAAAAGAACAGAAATGATTGCAAAGTTAAAAAACAGGGGAAAAATATCTGCTTAAATACTAGGAGACAGTTCAACACTTCATGTCCTTGTCAATTAGAATGTCAAATAGACAACTGATCTCCCGTATATAACAAACTAACTGCCGGAAACAATTTATCTAAATGCTTTTAATTTACAACAAAAATTAAAGTTATAATAAGGTTTTTTATTCAAATATTAAATACATGATACAGAGGTGATGGAAAACAATATAATTTTATTAATGACTGATAATTACGAAAGCTAGGGTGTTGGATTGTTCGTAAGCAGCAGTATCAGTTTATAAAAGAAGCCACTCTAAGAAATGCACCACGACTATTGGATTATTGGTTATATAACAAGCCAATAACAGGAATCAGAATGCTGTTGACCAAATCAAATGCTCAAAACATAGGTATTTGAAATCCAAATATGCCACCTCTTGCATATTCACAAACCATTGGGGAAAAATAAAGAGCACACAGCTTACCAGGCCAGAAGCAAAAATTCAAAGCGTCCAACACTAACAAGTACTGAACGGTGAGTGGTCCATTATCAAAATAGTGAATCCCTTCGAAATCCCATTGGACCTTGGGAATGGACTCGATGGTGCTCACCACTTTCTCAATTCCTGAAAACGACAGAACCAAGGCAAATACTCATTTTTATTTTTATTTTCAGAAAGCACAAGCTGAAGCATTTCGAAATAGGAAGGAAAAAAAAAACAGAGAGAGAAGCCTAAAATGAACGACTTGAACCTGCTGAGTCAACGAGTACATGGGAGGAGCGGCTAGCGACCCAAGCAGAGGTTGCCCTAACGTCGTCCATTGAATTTTCAAACTGAAAAGCACAATGCGGCGTATGTTATATGTGAGATTGTCGTGAACCCTAAAACAGAAGCGTTTTGAAAAATGTATATATATAGGGTAGGCGCGTATGTGGGAACTGGTGGTGTGGTGTGTTGTGTCTTTAGTTTACCTCCTTAGAAGTTTCGCGGGTTTTCATGCTGCGAGTGAGGAGTGGGTGAGGCGTTGGTGTCATTTCCATATGGGTTTTGACGCTCTGTCTCCGAATCTTACCTTCTTTCCGTTTTACAAAAGATGAAACGCTTTTGGGCCACGAAATCCCCCGTTTCAAGTTTACAGAGGATAAAGTTCCCATGCACCCCCGCCACCACGGACCCAGACCCAATGAGATTGAGATCACGTGACGCATGACTGACTCACGGACACCCACCAACCCTTCCAAGTTCCAGTCCCTACCCCTGTGAGATTTTTGCACGTTTTTTATCCCATGATGGTCTAATTGAAACATTGATTAAGATGTCACTTCATCAAAAAACTTATCCAAATAGCACGTGAATATGTGTTAATTTTTTTTTTTAATATATCATGTGGGCAAGTTTGTTGGGCACTGTAGCGAATTCGGTTTGCTGACATGTCACGTTTTTAGTGGATACCAAGTATGCAGTATAAAGAAGATGATGTGGAGCAGTTAGAAGGCATCAAAGATGAATAACTGATAGTTTTAATTCTGTTTGGTTTGTTCCTTGAATCACGGGATTCAGTTGTATCTCTTCTGTTAGTTAGTATTTTCTGTTAGTAAGTTTTTAGTGCACTGTGTGCTATATGGAATGTATACATATATAGCTGATACTTGAGACTTGAATACATACGTTTTGAGAGATGAATATACAGCAGATTTCCACTCATAAGATGGTATCAGAGCTTCTCAAGAAGCTCTGATTCACAGCCATTTTTCTTTCTTATTTGTTCTCCATACATCTTTGAAGTTTTCTTCAATGGAGAATTCAACTTTTCCTTTCGATTTCCTTACCAATTCAGCACATCCATATTACTTACATCCCAACGAAAATCCATCACAAGTTTTAGTTTCGACGCCACTTGATGGAAAGAACTACCACATGTGGTCTAGAGCTGTATCCATGGCACTTTTGTCAAAGAACAAAACTGGCTTCATTGATGGAAGCTTGCCTCCACCACCATAAATGGATCCGTCATATAGTGCGTGGCAACGTTGCAACACCACTGTGTTAGGCTGGATTCATCGGTCCATCTCAACTTCTGTTCTTCAGTCTATTGTGTGGATTGATCGTGCAAGTGATGCATGGAAAGGCTTGAAAGAACGATTCTCTCAAGCAGACATTTTTAGAGTTTCTGATTTACAAGAAGATGTATACAAGCTCAAGCAGGGAGATCGAACAATAGCTGACTACTTCACAAATCTCAAAAGTTTGTGTGATGAACTCGATTACTTGAGGCCCTTGCCTGCATGCAAATGTGATATCATGTGCATTTGTCCTGCTCTTTCTGAGATTCGAATTTGAAGAGACCAAGATTATACAATTCGTTTCTTGAAGGGATTAAATGAGCAATATGCTCATGTTCGATCTCAAATCATGCTATTAAATCCTCTACCTGATGTAAATAAAGTTTTCTCATTACTGTCTCACCAAGAAAGGGAATTTCACTTCAATTCCTTAACAGATGAGAACTCAGAAGCTTTCTTCAGTGAAATTGATGATAACAGAAGAACTTACACTCCTGGTAGAGGTCGTGCACGTACCTTGAATACTGGAGGCAGAGGACGTGGAAGAGAATCAAAATACTGTGTGCATTGCAAGATGACTAACCATACTGTAGAAACATGCTATTTTAAGTATGGTTTTCCTCCAGGTTACAAGCCAAAGAGAACTCAGGTAGCTACTGCAGTTGTCCAAACCGATTCTAATGAAGGTTCAAGTGTCATAAATCATAATGAAGGCTCAGGAGCACTTACCTTGTCTTCTCAGCAATTTCAGAACCTTATGCAAGCCTTACAAGCACCGAAGGATTCAGTTCATGCCAACCTGGTCAGCAGTTCAGCATTGACAGCTGAAACAAATGCACTGACAAGTAGACAGTTGCGCTGGATTATTGATACTGGCGCAACTGATCATATAACTTCCTCATGCTATAATCTTGCTTCATTTCATAAAATAAATCCAGTCTCCATTAATTTGCCAAACGGTTCCAAAGTCATGGCTTCCTATGCAGGAAATATTCGATTTTCAGATGATTTAATCCTTTATGACGTACTGTATATGCCACAATTTTGTGTTAACTTGATATCTGTTAACAAACTCCTTTCAACCTTGCCTTGTTACTTGGTTTTTTCTAATCATCACTGCTACATTAAACAGGAATCTACCAAGAGAAGGATTGGTATAGCTGAATAACATGGAGGCCTTTTCATCTTGGCTGCTTCTTCAATACCAGATACCACCAGTTCCATACCAGATACCAATTCTGTTTGCTGTCATCCTAGTATTGCAAACAGTAACAGTGATCATATTCTTTGGCACCTTCGACTAGGTCACATATCACCTACTTCCCTTAAACACATGTCTTCACATTTTCCTGTTATTCCTTACAAACTTGTATCACCTTGTGACATATGCCATTATGCTAGGCAGCGCAAACTGCCATTTACTTCAAGCATTAGTAAATCTAATAATCCATTTGAACTGTTGCACATGGATATATGGGGACCTGCATCTGTTGTTTCAGTTCATGGGCATAGATATTTTTTATCCATTGTTGATGACTACTCACGTTATACTTGGCTTATTTTTCTTAAACACAAATCAGATGTCAGATCCTCCATTCAGAATTTCATAACCTTTCATGAAAACCAATTTCAAACCAAAGTAAAAATTATCCGTAGTGACAATGGTCCTGAGTTCCTTATGCATGATTTCTTCAAAACCAAGGGCATTTTGCATCAAACCACTTGTGTAGAAACCCCTCAACAAAATGGGATTGTTGAGAGGAAACACCAACACCTTATGAATGTTACACGAGCCTTATTCTTTCAATCCAAAGTCCCACATCCTTACTGGTGTTATGCCCTTGCTCAATCCACACACATTATCAACCGTCTTTGCACCCCTTTCTTAGCTTACAAAACACCATATGAATTCTTATATCAGAAGCCACCTTCCTTGAATCACCTCAAAACCTTTGGTTGCTTAACCTATGCTTCCACTTTACAATCCCATCGATCAAAATCTGCTCCTAGAGCTCACAAATGCATATTTCTTGGTTATCAAGAAGGTACTAAAGGCCATAATATTCTTCTTGAGTGGTCCTCTAGACGCATATTTTTGTCTAGAAATGTGGAATTTTATGAATTAGTTTTTCCATTTACTGATACACACACATCTGTTCCACCCATATTTTTCACTCCTCCACATAACTACTTTGATGACATATTTCCTATACCTATCCCAGATGCAATACCCCTCCCAGAACCTATACCCCTCCCAGACCCTATACCTTTGTCATCCATCTCTTCCATACCCATTCGTAAGTCTTCTCGTATTCGAAGGCAGCCAGGCTATCTTGTTGATTTCCATTGCAATCATGTTGTTTCTGCTACTCAATCTTCTTTAGGTACTCCTTACCCTCTTTCTTCTGTTTTATCTTATGCTTTATGCTCTCCTGCATATACTCGGTTCTGCCTCAATGTCTCCACCATAACTGAACCCAAGTCATACAGTGAGGCCTCCAAATTGGCTCCCTGGCAGCAAGCCATGACAACAGAGATTTCTGCATTGGAACTCAATCATACATGGGACTTGGTCTCCCTTTCCTCTTGGAAAACACACAATTGGTTGCAAATGGGTTTATAAAGTGAAGTACAAAGCTGATGGTTCAGTTGAACGATGTAAAGCAAGACTGGTTGCAAAAGGTTACACCCAACTAGAAGGGGTTGATTATTTTGAAACTTTCAGCCCCGTTGCCAAGATGACTACCATTCGTGTGCTCCTTTCTGTTGCTACTGCTCGCCACTGGATAGTTGAACAATTGGATGTTAATAATGCTTTTCTCCATGGAGATTTGCATGAAGAAGTGTACATGAACTTGCCACCGGGTTTCCCATCTTCTCCTGGTCAAGTTTGTCAGTTGCGTAAATCTATTTATGGCCTTAAGCAGGCCAGTAGACAATGGCATTCGAAACTTTCTACTGCTCTTGTTGCTCTTGGTTATGTACAATCCATGGCAGACCATTCTCTTTTTGTGCGACGCACTACTGCTTCCTTCACTGTTTTGTTGGTCTATGTTGATGACGTGGTTTTAGCAGGAGATGATCACTCTGAAATACAACGTGTCAAGTGTGCTCTAGATACCCAGTTTCGTATCAAGGATCTGGGCCACTTACGTTATTTTATTGGCTTGGAAGTTTCTCGATCGAAAGAAGGCATGGCTGTGAATCAGAGGAAATACGCTTTGGAGATCCTTTCTGATACTGGTTTTTTGGGTGCCAAGCCCTCTCCTATACCCATGCTTCCTAACCTTCATCTTTCTCGCAATTGTGGTTCTCTCCTTCCTGACACTGAAGCCTCAACTTTTCGACGCCTTGTTGGACGACTGTTGTATCTCATGACCACCAGACCGGACATCACGTTTCCTGTCCAGCAGCTTAGTCAGTTTGTTGCTTTTCCGACTTCTGATCATGTGTTGGCAGCCAACCGTGTCCTTCGTTATATTAAAGGTTCTCCCTCCACTGGGTTATTTTTTCCGGCTTCCAACTCTCTCCAACTTACTGGCTTCACCGATTCAGACTGGGCTTGTTGCCCAGACACGAGACGATCAATTTTGGGTCTCTGTGTTTTCCTTGGCCCTTCATTGATCTCTTGGCGCTCTAAGAAACAACCAACTGTTTCCCGCTCTTCTAGTGAAGCAGAATATAGGGCTCTTGCCTCTTTGACGTGTGAGCTCCAGTGGATCCATTTCTTGCTTCTTGATTTACATGTTTCTTGTTCTAAAGCAGCTCCTGTATATTGTGATAACATTTCTGCCATTTATCTTGCTAAAAATCCTACTCTACATGAACGATCCAAACACATTGAAATTGACATTCATGTTACACGGGAGAAACTTCAATCTGGTTTGCTCAAGTTATTTCCTATGGATTCTTCTAATCAGTTGGCTGATGTGTTTACAAAAGCTCTTCATCCTTCTGTCTTTTCCTTGATTATTTCCAAGCTTGGTCTTCGTGACATCCACCGTCCAGCTTGTGTGTGTGTGGGGGGGGGGGGTGTTGCAGTATAAAGAAGATGATGTGAAGCAGTTAGAAGGAATCAAAGATGAATAACTGATAGTTTCAATTCTGTTTGGTTTGTTCCTTGAATCACGGGATTCATTTGTATCTCTTCTGTTAGTTAGTATTTTCTGTTAGTAAGTTTTTAGTGCACTGTGTGCTATATGGAATGTATACATATATAGCTGATACTTGAGACTTGAATACATACGTTTTGAGAGATGAATATACAGCAGATTTCCACTCATAAGACCAAGTATCAAGTTCGCTACATGGGATATCGAACTTGGTTGGAATACATAATTTTTATGTATTGCAATCAAGTTCGTTATCTCATGTAGCGGACTTGTTGTCCACTAGAAACATGACATATCAGCAAATCGATATTGCTAAGCAAACTTGCTCACGTGACATATTGAAAAATAACACTGTTCGCATAATATTTGGATAAAAAACTTGGTGAATAGTATTCCAGTGTAATTTACGAATATATTTTTGATAGGTATCTTTTACTAAAAATAAGAAAAGTTTAGACTTATTTATGGACCTAAAAGGATTATTAGAATAAATAGATTTAATTATATATATTTTTTCAATCTTATTAAATGACATTAAATTTTCAATAATACAGGTGTACCGAAATATTTTCCTAACTTAAAAAGGACACACTTCATCCGAAGAATAAATCAGGAATTCAAGTAGTTCATACTTCATATACAAATAAAGTGTTTTTTTGTAATTTTTTAAAAAGTAAACTAAAATGTGACAATTATAATAAATATTTAAATTACTATTTGATGTATGCACGATAATATGGCCTGGTAATAAAAATATATTTATATGATTAAATAATCGGTTTATCATCTATAATTTAATATGATCAGAAAAAATTTCCTACACTCGCAACATTTTATGAGACCAACAGCAAAAAAAAAAAAAAATCTAGCACGCAAAATGAATCTCTATAACATAACACAAATAATTTTCCTACAACATAACTCTTATAAAACCCTTAAATAATACTATCAGTCTATTAGATCTTATCGTATGGTAGGAAAGATGATAAAGTAACCATGTTATAGTAAGACGAAAAATGGTGACTTGATTTGACCATACATACTATCAGTACGTACAAGCTTCAAACCCTTGATAAGACTTAATATTGGCTTATACTGTCGAGTCCTGCTTATATGATGCACTAATTGCAGTCACATAGAAACTAAAGCGATTACTTGTATTCAAATGGCGCAACAGTTGGAATAGGCGTGGATGACATTGCCAATGTTAGATAGCTGGTATCGGTCCTCAACAAGCTTAAGTTTTTGACAAAAATACAATAATAAGCCAAATGATATAATCCTTTGCTAGTGGTTGGCGATGGAAGCATACAATTGAGGGAATGACCTACGTTGATAGTGAAGGAACACGGGCATCTTTATATTCACTTAAAAAAAAAAAAATACTCAGTAAGAGTTTCTTTTAATAGCTACTCAATAAAATTTATTATAAATTAATTTGAATAAAAAAGGGGCATTGATACGACCATAGTAGTTAAAATTCTAATTTAAATCTGTGATTGTACGACTTGACGATATTTTTTAATCAAAACGATTACATCAAAATTTCAAACGTTTTTACGATTTTTTACTATTCTTTTTACGTTAAGATTTTACGTTTTACGATTTTTTATTCTCCTCTCGATTTTAGGTAAAATCCCGATTTTAACTACCATGGATATGTTAAGATTTTACGTTTTATGATTTTTTATTTTTCTTCCGATTTTAGGTAAAATCTCAATTTTAACTACCATAAACATGACTAAGGACTTAGGATATGCGACAATTAGGTATATTATTAGCTATAAATGGAGGTCAAAATGGTCAAAGATTTGAGAGATGCAAAATACAAGAACTGTCGCTAGAATAGAAAGATACATCGTTTGATGTAATGTGTAAGGTATGACGGTCTCCAACCGAACTAGGGGTTGTTCAATGTAATGTATAAGTTATGATAGTATAAGTTTATATTATATTGTGATATTTTTAGTTATTTAGTTGACCATTGTATAATATAAACTTATAATACATGACCCTTTATACATCAAAATTATGTATAACTTAAGTGATTGATGTATTAACTAATGCAATTCTCAAAAAATAATATATTATTTTAATATTAATATATTAAAAATAAAAAATAAATTTTCAATATAAAATTTTAAAATATTGGAGATTTTTATTTTTAAAAAAAATTATATATATTTTTGGACACACTGATCAACAGATTTCTATACAAA
Organism: Gastrolobium villosum; assembly: GCA_032173675.1. Classification (NCBI taxonomy): domain Eukaryota; kingdom Viridiplantae; phylum Streptophyta; class Magnoliopsida; order Fabales; family Fabaceae; genus Gastrolobium; species Gastrolobium villosum. Next base: position 79,079 of record JAVKPL010005505.1, read on the forward strand.
TTAATATCATCTGATATATTTGGAAGAATTATATAAATTCATTTGTCAAAAGTATTTATTTTTATCTTATCTAGTAATACACAGTGCATTACCAAATATTGGATGATATTATCTTTTAAAATATATTATCTTATACCATATCATGTCAAACGCTGGATAATATTAAAATTTCATCAGGTCTTATACAATCAGATCTTATACTATCAAATCATACAGTATCAAGCCTTATCATATATTGTGTACCAAACATGCCCTAAATTTGAGTGGAAAATCTTATCATTCTGGATCTTGTACTTTCACTCATAATATTTTTTATTAAAAATATTAGCAGTGTGTTTTTTTTAATATATCTTTATCATTAAAAAAAATTATATATGATCTTTTTTTAAATAAAAAAGTTCAAATTATTTAATTAGGTTCGCATAAATTTAGGAAATAATAGAGAACACGAGGATTATGTGTTTTAAAATAGTTTATTTATTTTGACAAGTAAAGTACTTATAAAGTTCAAATTTCGCTTACCAACATTTTTTTTAAAAAATTCAAATGCTAGTATAACTTGCACATTATCTAGAAGCACCGAATAGTTTTAAGATAATACAATAAATAATATAATTTTAAATTTTAAATTTGTTAATGAATAATAAACAGTTAAAAAGAACATCACCCAACGCCTGAAGATTTTGAGTTAAGGTAGTTTTTTACATGGTATGAGAGTTTTCTTGATCAAAATGTCACGAGTTCGATCATTACCTCCCAATTTTCTTGTGAAATTAAATAAGCATAACGTAAAACTAAAAGAAGAAATGGGCCTAAGCAATATCCACACTTCATGCCCAAAGAGCTCTTGCATGAAGGATGTGTTAGAGAATAATATAAACCCTTAAAAATACCTTAAGATTTTGGGTTGAAGTGATTCTTTACAAAAAATAAATAAAATATTCAAGTAGTTTTAAATACCACTCATTAGTTGAAAAAACTAGATTTTGTATTGATAATGAATATATATCTAATTAGAGAATTAGAGATCTATCTAGTCCAATTGTTGCATCCATTTTGAAGTAACCAGCCCAAAAAATAAGTAAGAAAAATACCAAATTGAAGGAAAGGCAAAAAAAAAAAATGAGAAAGTTAAAAAGAAAAACATGAATATCCCCTTGAACAACCAACATCAACATTCAAGTGTGAGAGAGAGAAAAAGAAGCCCCATCATCGCTTTTTCACGATAAAATGATTAAAAGGCCAAAAAAGAAATAATAGAAGAATCACACAACGGATACTTCACTCATGTTTTGCATCATAGCTAAATTGACACTGTTAAATAAAATCTAAGGAGTGGAAAAATTACTGAACCTTGGATAAGAAGAAAATAAGATAAGGAATTAAGCTGACTTTTGATTTTTATAAATAGGAGAAAACATTTGTAGAAGAGAATGGTCGATCCTAGTTTTAGAAAAAAAATCAGAATAGCTCTGTTTTCTCTTCTCAACTTTCTCCCTCTTTTTTGTCTCTGCTTTTTTGTCATTTATACGTAGCTTTTTGTGTTAATTCCATTTTGGTTTTCAATTTGTGATCATCTAATTTATAGTATTTATAATTAGGATTGAGTTGTTTTGGATTTAGATATGTTTCACAACATAAGTTAAGTACTTTTGTGGTTGGTGAAGACAAGTACCAAAGCTTTTGTTATGGATCTCTATTTCTATAATTGCAACAATCAGATTTGTTTGTTCAATTTTTATTTTAATTGCAATACTTACGATTGACATTGTATATCTATATTTTAAGATTTGTTTGTTGAAAAATATTATTTTTAGATATGGAATTAAACAGTATGTGGTTACTTTTTATTTTTACATCTATCTTTCAGCATTGTTAGGAATAAGATGTATCACACACTCATTTTAAGGTTTTGGAATTTAGAGCCAAGGATTTCTCGAGTTAGGTCTTAACATATAATTGTGTAAGGTATTATTCTACACAGAGATTTTTTCTTCTCTTACGGAGGTGGTATTTTGGAGTCGTGAAGATGAGAAATCAAGTGACCAGCAAATTGTTGGTGTCAGTGATGTGACCTTGACCTCGAATGTCGGGTGCTAACTTGTTTTGAAAGGTGTAAGGCACGTGCCTGACATGCATTTTGATCAGTTGGCAACCTTGATGATGCTGGACTAGTGAACTACTTGGGAAATGGTAGATGAAAATTGGCCAAGGAAAATTTAGTGCTCGTCCGAGATAAAATGGAAGGCTCCTTATACATGATACAAGAAAAGATAAATAGTGGAAAAGCCAGCTCTGTCCGAGATGGACTGGTATGGAGTTATGGCACAGACGCCTAGGCCACATGAGCGAGAAAAGACTCCAAATTCTGAACAAGAATGGATCATTGACAGGGTTGAAAGGCCAGGTGTCTGAGAGTTGAACGCATTACCTAGCTGGAAAGCAGCACTGAGTTTATTTTCTGAGACTGGATCAACCCAGACGACGCAGGTACATTCTTCACCTCGTATATACCAATGTATATTTTACGTTGGCGAAATACCTTGGAGGAGCTCAAAATTTTATTTCTTTTATTGATGATCATCCCCACAAGTTGTGGGTATATTTGTTAAAGTCTAAAAGATCGGATCCTCCAAGAAGCTGAAAGTGGTCCGATTTGGCAATGGTGAAGAGTATTGCGTCCCTTTTGATGCATATTGTAGAACGGTCGGGATCTGACTTGAGTAGACGCCCCCAAGACCCCTCAGCTGAATGTAGTTGCAAAAAGGATGAATATAATTATTGAAGAAAGGGTTTGAAGTGTGCTATCACATGTAAAGTTGCCAAAATCTTTTTTGGGGAGATGTTGTCCTAACTGCTGTTGACTTGATTAATCTTTCACCATTATGACCATTAGAAGGAGAATCTCCTGAAGAAGTTTGGACAGGTCGGAAAGCGGCCTATGATCATATGAAGATATTTGGATTCCGAGCTTTCATGCATATCCCTAAAGACAAAAAGGCGAAGCTCGATGCAAAGACTAAAGAATGTATTTACCTCGGTTCATCGAGATGTGAGTTCGGATTTCGACTTTGGGATCTGATTAATAAGAAAATAGTGAGAAGCCGATATATGATCTTTTATGTGAACGAGACTATTCAAGATATCTCAAAGCCAAAGTTCGGGTTGCTATCCGAAGTGAAAAACACGTCCTTCCTGCATGAGCTGAAGCAGGGGAAGAAGCAAATGATGAAAATGAAGAAAACATGGAAAACAAATAAGTTGAGGAGGACCAAGTTGCTGATGTCCGGGATGATGAGATCGGAGATGATAAGCCGGACTCTTAACATGAAGAACAACCCATACACTCTACACGAGTGAGACGACCTTCTACAAGGTACCCTCGTGATGAATATACTGTTATTGTTGAAAAGGGAGAACCTCAAAACTATGATAAGGCTATGACGAGCTCAAAGAGGAAAGAATAGGAGAAGATAATGCAAGACGAGATGAAGTCCTTGCATGAAAATCAAATTAATTAAATGATTGAGTTACCTTAAGGAAGACAACCTCTAAAGAACAAATGAGTTTATAAAATTAAGCATGGAGGAAATGGCCAGAAGCCCAGATATAAGGCCAGAATTATGGTGAAAGGCTGCAATCAAAAGAAAGGAGATGATTTTGAGGAGATATTCCCTCATGTTGTAAGGATGACTTCGATTCGAACCATTTTAGCCATGGCGGCTTCATTGGGTCTTGAAGTTGAACAGATGGATATGAAGACAACATTCCTTCACGGAGACCTTGATGAAGAAATCTATGTGGAGTAATCTGAAAAGTTCCAAGCTCCAGCATAAAAAGACTTAGTTTGCCATTTGAAGAAAAGTATATGTGGCTTAAATCAAGCACCTCAACAATGGTACAAGAAATTTGAATCCTTTAAGACTAAGCACAAGTTCATGAAGACGGAGGCCGACCACTGCGTATTTCGGAAAAGGTATGAGGCCGAAGATGTTTTGATTTTATTGTGGCCGAGTCAAGAACAATACATTGTGAAAAGGGATGTGGTGGAAGATAGACAGATCGAACTCGTTAAAGTACACATCAACCTGAATTAGTCTGACATGATGACGAAGCCGATATCAGCAAAAAAAATTGAAGATTGTTGTGAATGTGCCCACATTGAAGTCGAAATGAGGAGAATTATTGGACTTTTCCTCCTTAAATTTAAGGCTCAGTGTCTTTGTAGGGCTCAAGAAACTTAGGGCCTACTTTTGATATTCTAGAATCTTCCCTCCTCTCTTATACAAGCTTGTGTTATACGAGAGGTTAGGGTTAGATATTTTGAGGCAATTTTGAAAGCACCTGAAGGGAGAAGCTTGAGTGTTAGAACTCCTTAAGGAAGTTTGAGTGAATACTACCGTTGTAGATGAGGTTTGAATATACCACCATTATTGGCGAAGTTTGATATCTTGTATCCATTATTTTCATAGTGGAAGTTTGATTCTGGACCAGTATTTCGTGGATTTTTACTTCTTCGCATTGGAGAAGATTTTTTCACTTTAAGAATTTGTTGTGTTTTTCTCTGTCTCTCTCCTCTATGTGTTTTTTGTTTTTTTGATGCGCTGGTCGAGCTGGAAATATAGGTTGATCTTGATTGTAACTGTCGAGCTCCGTGCTCGATGTTTGAGTTTCGCAAAGATTTTTTAGCCGAGATTGAGGGACCAAATTCGTCCCAACACTCCAACAAGCCTTTTCTCATCAAATTTTCCATTTCACAAAATTTGTGTCACATTTCTCAACCCTTATCTCTCTTCCTATTCTGAAAAACCAAAAACACTTCGCATAATACGCCTTTAATCTTACAACATTTATTATTCAAAAGTGTTCTTTTATAATATTTAAATGTGAAAAATAGTTTTCTCGTTTTACATGAAAAGTTTTTTTCAGGTTACACTTACAATTGAAAGATGAGTCTCATCTTGATTTTTTTATTTTCTCATTTTTTTTATTGATCTCACTCATGTATTATATGTATAACATGAAAAAATATTCTCATATAAAATGAGAAAATTAATCCCCTTTAAATGTTGAACTTTTTTTTTTTAGATTCCTTTATCTTTTGTTTGTGCACTCATCTTCGATGAATCTAATTCTTATAACTTTCCATGTGGGACGATTTTAGGCACAAGAGCCTTGTAGTACTTGCAATAACTTGCTATAGTTGTCTTGTTCTTCGTTTGTTGCAGTAAGAATAAGCTAACAATACTAAAATTGTAAAAATTTAGGAGAAAAAATATTATTAATAATCGATGCATATTATTAATAATAGTTATAGGTATTGTTTTTTATAAAACAGTAAATAGATTCATTTATTTTTCAGGTTAGCCTGACATGTAATTCCATGATCTTTAAAATTGGTTTCTCAAATCTAATCACTGGACGCTAAGTTATAACTCACCTTAATTATTGTGTGCCTTTGACCGGAGCGTGTGAGCACTCTCCATGACCGAGGATGTGGAACCCGAAAAAATCTAATATACTATTGTCCTACAATTTGTTTGGTGCTACCAGCATGGATGATTGTGATATTTGTACACATAGAAGAGAGAAATATTTTTATTATCTAAATATTAATTGCTCAATAAAAGAGTTATTTACTACAACCGGTTAATACTTGGAGACAAGGTTAAGACATATAAATCCCGAGATTTTCTTGTTTATGGGACATTTGGCACATAATCCGATATTCTGGAACTATACCGTGGGGAACATCTAACTCGCATGATAAATATGCACAAGAATCTACTGTCTTGTGGATTTGACTGTCTATTTAAATCAGCTGAAAAAGGCTTATACCAAAATGATGATGGATCCCCCCTCCCCGTTTTGTTTATTTTTTTTTGCAAAGGCAAACAAATTTTGTTGTATTAAATATTAAAGTGGTAGCTTAGTTGACAGATGGGAGCTGAGCAAGTGGGGGTGAGAGTATGTATTTAATCCTTCCAATACCACCTTATCTTTGGAAGAAATTTAAAGTCTTAATCCTGGACCCGCTCCGAATCGGATTAGTCGCGAAGCGATAAACCAATTTAAATATTTAAAAAATAAATAAATATCAAATAACATGGGCAAGGTGGTCTACCACTCCCCTTTTCAACTTTCCTATATTTTATAAAAGGATTAATTTTTTTTATATTATAAGAGATATTTTTTTCCAACGTACATAATAATATATATGAAGTCCATATGAAAAGAAGAAAAAAAGAAAAAATATGAACCTTACATTCTTTTATTTTTTAATATAACTAATAATTGAATACATGATCTAATATAATCTACCAAAATCCGTTATTATTAGATCAATCTTAATAACTTTTAACTCCACATATTTTTACATCATTATATGTACATAAAAAATAAAAATTATATTCTATAACATTGAAAAATATTAATTCCTTTTATATAATGGGAATGACACAGACAGGGAAAAGATTAATACGAGTTTAGCCGACTTTTCGATTTGCGTGCTATTTTTTTTCTTTTCTTTTTAAGAAATGGGAATGACACAGAAAGAGAAAAGATGCTTAATACTTATCGGAGTCCCATCAAAAGAAAAGAACTACGTAAGTGTTACAAATTGACAACAGTGATCAGGGATCCTGAGGTTTAAAAATATACCAAGCTAAAATATTTTCTAATATCAAAGGAAATAATTTTTTTCTTACATAAATAAAAAGATGGATTATTTGATTTTTTTATTTTATTTTCTATACCATAAAATAATTTATCTCATTTAACATGATATTAATAACACCCATATATCCAAACATAAAAGTTTGGGGCCTCAGAGGGAATTATGTTGCATATCATCGAAGTGGGCTGGGAATGGATTCTCTTGATTTGATTCTATGGTTGAGCCAAAATGTTCAATTGCTTTTGATCATTAAATTCATATTTAGTTCTCTCTACTCGATACAACGTGCGCGGCTTGTGTAGTGTCGTGTCAATTCATGGATGCAATAATATATGACCTTATCATGGCCATGCCATGCAGATGGGTGGATGATGTGATGATGGTGAATGGGTGGGTGGCGCACGATAAGGTGGCAGGGTTTGTGAATTTTTATGTTCTTATCCTGGATAAGACCAGTTCCATGGCAAGGAGAGGACAGGACCTCACCATGGGCATCATTGTAAATTCGGGCACCAAAGTTGAATCCAGCCACGGTTTAGAACGGCAAGCACTGGCAACAAATCCACCAAAATCTTTATAGCTCAGAAGCACTTTAGTGGGGCCTGGAAGGTGAAAGTGATAATTTCAAACACGTACGGCATAATTGTCTGTTCCTTTTTGGGGGAATCAAGAGTCACTTTTATTGTGTTTTGATTTTTTCTTTCTTAAAATAATTATGAAAATAAATAATTTTTATATTTTGAAAATTAAAAGTAAAAACAAAAAATAAAAATAACTTAGACATATTTTTTAAATTTTACTCTAAAAAAAATTACAATTTTTAATTATTTTCTTTATAAAACAGATTTTATCAACGAGTTTTTTTTTTGAACATACCAACGAGTTTTTTTTTTCTTTTTTTATTCTGAAAAGGGAAGGTTATTATACTTATAACTTATTTTCTTTTACAACATCTTAAATCAATATCTTAACCGTTGATTTCCGTTACTATATTAAGGTTAAGATTTTCACCAATAAAATTGATTAATTAATTATTATTTCGTAATAAATATTAACCATTGATTGATGGAAATCAACTGTTAAGATATTGGTTATAAAATGTTGTAAAAAAAAATAGGTTGTAACTTATAAGTATAACCTCTCCTGAAAATAAATAAATAAACAATTTTTAAAATATTATTCAAATAGGGCCTAAATTGCTAGTTTCTCCTTTTCTATTTATTATATTATTTTCACATTTCCAGCTATGTTTTAACTTAATCGCCACTACTCAATAATTTGTTACTATATTAACTAGTTATGATGCACAACCAAACTCATCTTGATTTGTAATATAAATAAAGTAAGGTGAATGAAATATGGAAATTAATGGTGAGAGTAGGTTAAGCACTCTGTTGCAGCTTATCCTGTTGAAGTTTTACTTTACTTATCTGTTAATAAAAAAAATAGGTTAACACTTTTCGATAATAAAAAAAACTATTAATATTAGATGAGAGAAATTAATACTGATCCTTCAATTTTACGTGGATGGTCAAAAGTAATGGTTAATCACAAATCATTTAATTCGATTCGAGTAACTACAGGACCTCAAAACTGTTTGTTTTTAATTTTTTTTTTCTTCTTTCTGGGTTTTATTAGTCTCATATAACATAAGATAATTATCTTATGTTGTAAAGAGAAAATATGTGGACACCACCATTAAAAGAAAAAAGGAAAAAAAAAAGATGAGGATACGAAAATCGAAATGAGAGATGATATCTTATGTAAAAGGAGAGTAATATTTACTTCTTTTTTTTTTTATAAACAAACTGTTTTCTTTATTTCTTGAGCTAAAAATACCTCTTTAAATATATTGTAAGCAGTTATTAGCTTGGTCAAGCAGGTAATATTGGAGAGACAAAACTTTGCAGATTGTAACATTGTAATCTTTGTGTAGTCTTAATGCTGCTTCTAAAACTTTGTAATCTACTAGTTCATATCATTCGTTGATAAGTCAATTGACTGACTGAGAAGCTTATGTTTTTAATGCTTGAAGCCTTAAGAAAACAATAACAATTTCATTATTATTATTTAGGAGCAAGATATTCTTACACCAAATATAAATTATTGATTTATTTGTATTTAACAACTTAAATATATAATAAATCACAATCGTTAGAAATTTGAACCAGGTGACATACATATTGATTTAGACAGGTCATTAAGTTTTTTTTTTTTTTTTGATACATGACCGGTTAGTAAGTTTGTTAGCCTATTTAGATGCATCACACAATGGGTTTTAAAATAGGCTTTTAGGTCATGCCACACTTCTAAAAAGGCTAGGTCAAACTTTAAAAAAGGCCTTTATGAACTAAAGAGATTAGGTTTGGGCCGTGATTAAATTTTTTTTTTGAACAGGTCCATTTAGGTCAATCTTTTACCATTCTTTATCTTAGCACATTTTTTCAGTACACATCTCTTAACACGGTTTATTTTTTTTTATTTTTTTGGTAAATATTAACACGGTTAATTTATTAGTGAACAACAGAGATTAAATGATACATGTAAAATCGACTCTATATATAATTTAAGGTTGGGAGAGATTAAATTAAGAATGTCATGAGTTAGGCTGAATAATTCCACAAAATATTTGGAATGCATTAATAAAATTGAGTAAAAAAAGATTTTGACTCGTCTTGACATAACGAGTTGGTCCACAAATCTTTTTTAAAAAGTAGTTATTCTAAAATAAATATTTATCTATTTTAAGTAGTAATATATTAATTAAAATTTGTAATAATAATTATAAAAATTAATAAATGAATGAAGTAATTTTTTAAAATTAATATTTTAAGACAATAGTTATAAAAATTAATAAATAAAAGTAAGCCTATATTCCAACTTAAATAGCTCATATGCTGCGTAAAATTGAAGAAAAATATATTAGACTTGCATTTGACCTTTATCCCTGACCATGCCATTCAGCCACACCCAAACATAGAATGAAACTCGTAACTGACATATATTTGAATTGAAACTTAATGAATGCATGTTCAATTTGATCACAACATGTCGTGATAAGATGAACTCATACGTACGAAAGGTCATTTCAGAAAAATTTGACAACAGTACCTGAATGCAGACTGATAGCTAGATAACAAATTAAGGTGGGTCCTTTGGTAAAAAATGGCAGGGATAGGTCACAAGGTAAAAATTGCAAATTATAGAGGAGAGGAGGGAACATGGTGCACAAATATCTTGGGCAATCTCCCGAGCCAGGTTAGCACCCTAGTGTCGGAGTCTTAGCATACAAAAGCTGCTAAAAACACACATAAAATAACAAATGTGAGAAATGACAGCTCCTCCCTTAACCCTCTATCCCCTAATATGCATGATGCATGATGCAAGTAAACCACCAAATCGATCCCACCCCTGTATCGGGTTTTGTCTCCCTCCTCTGCCAAGCACCCTCCCAACATGCTAAGCTGTACACCGCAGGGCCGTTTGGTACGCGGCATTACGTGAATTCTCATAAAATTGAATTTTTCTAAAAGAGCATTTGATATCGGAGAAATTTTTTTTATCCGAGAATCTCGATTTTCAGAAGAGTTTTATAATTTCCATGTAACATGAGAATTGAAATCTCATATTGTAGAGATAAAAAACATGTGAGATCCATATGTTAGAAAAATTATGTGTAGGATCCACATCAGCATAGAAATCGAAGGGTGTGTAGGAAGATTGCAATTCACATGTTAGTTGAGAATTATAAAATCCTTTTCAGAAATATGTTAAAAATATCCAATTTAAGATAATATCCGAAAATTTAAAATTTAAAAAAATTCAGTTTGCCGGGAATCCAGCAAAATGCCAGCTACCAAACGTTCCTTAAATTTTAAATTTTCGGATATTATCGTAAACTGAATATTTTTATCATATTTTTTAAAATCAAGATTTCCATACAATTTTTTTTTCTACTGTAACATATTTTTATCATAAACTAATATTGGGCATTCATGGAAAGGGTACTATGGGGTTTTGAAACATAGTTTTACGTATTTGGTGACAGTATCAATCAATTTTGTAGTCGTATAGGTAGCTCGTGAAACAATGCAATTAACTTGATTAGTTTTGGATATTTGTGTTTTACTCTCCAAAGTTGTATACTTGTTAAAAGGTCAAGGTATTAACTATGTTATGTCGCCAACCCGGAGAACATGTTGGCTGTACTGGCTTAAAATATGATTACTTTTCTTGCCGTTTGCTGACTGGTTCAATCTAAGTTCTTGAACGATGACCAGAAAGAAATGTCCCAAGTCATGGCCAATTATGATTTGTTATCGGTGCTATAATAATTATTATTACTTCAGTAATGTAAATCAAATAATCAAGGACATAAAATTATTATAACAACTAATGGAGAATAGTATGTACACACATTACATATATGGAAGAAGCGGTAGTCAATTAAGGAATCAATCAATATCCCATAAACATTCTCGAGCCACACCATTTACACTCGTTTTTTTCTTTTTTTCTTTTTTCTAATCATGCATGGTCAACTTGCCCAATTCTTCTTTTCCCACTTTGTAATCAATTTTTAATCACCCCTTAACTAATATGCTCTTGTTCGTTCCCACTCGGTCAGATACAATGCACAAGATTATGGTCAATACGCTGCCTAATTGTTGCCATTTGTTTAACCTTAACCCTCTTTCAAGTTTCACTGTCGATTGCCACACAAGGTGAGGGGATTAATATTTGTATTTTGCCAATGTTTAACCAATTAATCTAATCAGATTCTACATAGTTAACGCGGTTCCTCTAACCCTAATTTCTCAATGTAGGTAGCCAAGAAGAGACACGGCCTAACCACAGGGCCTATTGTTTGGTATCGACCCTACAATATTAGTTGTGCTTTGCGACCATTGGTGATTAATATATAAATGAATAGGTTAGGGCATGTACGAAACCCAAACCTATATTTAAGAAAATTAAAATAAAAATAAAACAGGGAACAAGATCTCTACCTCTGATCATTTCCCTAGGAGATTTGTTCCTAACTGTTTTCTTTGTCTGTCTATTTCAACATCCGGATGAAACACATAAACATGATACGTGTCGAGGACCCATGTTCTTCTTCTTGATTGGAACGATATAAACCTTCAAAAATCTCAATATACATTACATTAGAGTATTTGAGTTTGACATTTTATCTAGGACTTTTATTTGAACGATATTGACATGTTGTGTGGTCCTGCTTTTTCTTTTTTCTTTTTATTTTAAGGTTCTTCTAGAGTACTATATCTTATTCGTTGTTTCCCTATTAAAATATACTTCATTACTATTCGTTACTATATCTTATTCGAGGTAAGTGACAACTTGATCCTTGGTATCGATCCTAATAAAATTAGTATTCCTATGACAGCTCAATTAGGAATGGAACGGAGTATGAAACCTGTAACTAAAAAAAAATTGGAATATTAGAATGGATTAAAGGCAAAAGTTTATCTGAAAGATTTTTTCTTTTGCACTCATGAGCGAATAAATCTTTGGTACTACTGTTGTACCAAAGATTTAGTACATCCTACCAATGGAAATATTACATATCAGTCAAATTTTATTTTTTTTATCAAATTTTTTCTTTCTCCTCTGATGTGTACTGCTCTCATTGATGAGATGTATTGAATCTAGGTACAGCAGTAATACCAAAGATTTATTTCTCATGAGCATACTCTATCATCATCCCTCTTTTGATTAGGTATTTTGTATATGAAGAAAGGTTTATTAATGATAAGTATGAGACACGAAAGGTTGTTTTTAAGAGTGAGATTCAGAACCAAAAGTATAGATTGATCTGTAGAAACTATGTTTAACAAGAATTAGCCAAAAAAAGGATCCTAATTAACAATTTAATTGTGATGGGAAATCTTTTGAAATGCTTTCTTCATTACAGATCTAATGGAATCTTGACAAAACGTCTAGACAGAGAATAACTTAATTGGTCAGCAAAATCCTAGAGGACTCTTGAGATCTCGCTTTGATTAGAAAATGGTTAATTTTTAATTTTAACAGTGAACAGGAATCTCATCGTGTCATTTTAAATTTATACACTTTATTCTACTCCCAAGTATGAATTACGAGGGTTTATGTATATAACATGGGATATGCCTCTGTATTCACCGCAAATTGTTGAGATTTGAAAACGAAAGTTAAATCTTGAAACCCACAATTATCTTCTAATTCTACTTGGGGCTAATTTTTTTAAAATTGGTTTTTGCGTTTAGATCTTAGTTCTAAGTTAATGTCTTTGTGTTAGTATCTAGTTATTATTAAAAAATAAGATAAAAAATTATTCTGTCTCAAAACAAGTAGATGGTTTCTTACTGTCGCTGAGGGCTGTTGTATTGTTTGGCTGTAAAATATTTGAGTAGCACTTGACTCCCTCGGAGACACCATGCAGATAATTACAGAATAATTAATTAAGCAAGTTTGAGAGTGGTTAAGTTGGGAAATGCCACTACAAAATATTGTATCAGTTATTATTGCACGAGCCACGACTATAGTTCTAACTAAATTGAGTTGGCCTGGCCCTGCATTAATTTTTCTTCTTCTTGTGTACATGTATGATTGTAAAACCTGTGCAAGTGGTGTGTTATTCATTAAAATTTTCATAATAATTCTACAATGCTTAAATGAGGTCATTGTAAAGCAGAATATATAGATAGGAAGGTAATTTTACAGGTTTGTTATCTGATTTTATTTTTTTTATTTTTTTTTCCCGAGAAATCTGAACCAATTTAGTGTGCATGTTTGGTAAATGATTTTTGGGTAAAGTGTGTGAAATTTGAAAGAATGTAAAGTTGTATTATTTTAAGAGAGAGAAAGAAATAGATAAAGGAGGAGAGAGTTGATAAAAAAAATAAGAGTGCGGGTCCCACCTCTTTGTGAGGATGACAGCATATAAGTTATGTCATTTAAAAGGATAAACACTTTTTTCCATGATTTTTAAAGAAATAATTATCTTTTTAACTTCTCTCAAGAAAATTTTTAGATACTTTTTTAAAATACAAAATAAACTTAAGAATGCAGAAAATATTTTATCATGGGGGAGAATTGTTTTTCTCTTCCTACCAATGATTTTTTTATTTTCATGCAACAATTTTTTTTATTATTTATTTTTGTATAGATGTAGGCTCCATACAAAATGTATCTGTAGTATAAGAAATTTTTTTCCTACTATGTAAAGAAATTAAAATCCATACTTAAAAGTAAAAAATAACATCAAAATAACAATAGAGCTGTTATATATATATATATACTAGCAGAATATAATAATTAGTGTCCAATATCTTTATCGATTGGGGTTAATTAAAAGTTTATAATTTAATATGTGTTGTCATATCATTTATTAATAGGGGTTTGATTTTCTTATGCTGCATAAGAATTCTTTTCTCATGCTGTGACCCTTCGATTTGCGCGCAAAGCTTTTCTTTTCTTTTTATTTTTTTAATAAGTGTGGGCACCACTAGTTGAGTCACAACATGAAAATTGAATTCTCATGCAACATAAGAAAATCAAATCCCTATTATTAAATGATATGACAACACATCATTGAATAATAATGTGAGCAAATTTTATGATGAGAGTTCATCAAAATTAAATTTATTTTCATTTTTCTTAGATAAAATTAATTTTTCTAAGATTATAATATAGGTTTTTTTAATTGCCAGTACATTTAGAAGAAGTGAAGATTTGAGATGTCATTGAATGAGAATATCAATTTGTATTGATATTGATATTAAGTATTAACAGCAATCTTGTTAATTTTTTTATAGTTTCTAAAAAATTAATGTTTTTATTTATATGACTGTTAGAGAATATTATAAAAATAATTAAGAAGGCTCTCATCTAACGGTTTAAATTTTTGGATTTAATTAATTTTTTACAACAGTCTCAATTACTATTCACATTCACACAGCTGTTTTTTTACAACAGCCTCAATTACTATTCATGAAACTACAAGATGATCATATGAGTCTTTTAGTTGACATTTTGTTTTTTCTAAATCCCATCATTCATTGCCCCTTTGTGTAATTATATAAAATAAAAAATTAAAGAAGTTAAAAAAATGACACAATTAATTATTTAAATTAAATTAAATTAATTAAATCACGTTCAACTATCTTAATTTATAGAGATAAATAACTTCAAGGTTAAGTTTGACGCATACCAACATAGGCAACTTAGATAACATGATAGAAACTCATTGCTTTGAGGATTTTACTGTAAAACAGTGAAGCTCATATGCATTCAAAATTTACAAGCATTGGATTGTTGTTTTGTAATCTGAGATATGTTAACATTACATGAAGAGAAATATTATATTTATAAATTTTTACAAACTATATTATGTCTTACCGGTAAACGGTAAAATACTCTTGAATGAAGTCTTACCGATAAGATATAATGTAGTTTGTAAAAAAAAAATAAAAATTATCAATATAACTATCTTATATAAAAAAACAAAAAGTTAGAAGGCTGGAAGTTCGAATGTATAGAATGACCGTTGTTATACTAGCTAGTTAGCGACGTCAGATTTTTTTCTTTAATGTCTTGAATTAAAAAAATTATTATATAATTTTCTCTTTAAAATATATTAGGTCGACATTATACATATGTTTTCTTAATACCACTTAAAAAAATACCTTTATCATTAAAAAAAGGCTGAACCTAATCATAATAAGCTACTTTTCTCTTTTAATGTACGCCTATTTGTCATGATACATTATAATGAAATCAATTTTTTTATTGTGATTGTTTGTTAAAGAATAGCATTATTTGATTGCTATTGCCGTATATTCTATTGTCATTATCAATTGTTATAATCAATAGCAAATTTCTTTAACATAATACTCGATGTGACCTATAAATGACATTTTTTCTTCCCTTTCTAGAATGTATATTCTTCTATGTACGTATTATAGAAAGTTGTATATTACCAGGATGTGAACTGAGAATAATCTCTGCGACTGTTTTACTTCGTCCATGGTATGCACGGTGCACCTAGGCGGGTTAGGGGGCCACCGCCCCCAAAATTTAAAGATTTTTTTGTTATATATATATAAAATAAATTTGAGTAATATTATTAAATTATTTGTTTTAAAAATTTTATCATATAAAATTTCTTTTCATATCATATAACACTCAACTTTATTTTATTTCTATTCCTATTCCACTATTGATGTGAAAAAATGGCAAAAAAATTTATATATTGATTTTTAAATAAAAAATTATGAATTTATGGCAGTTTTAGAAATAATTACATATTTATTGCATAATATCACGACCAATTTAGACGTCACCAATCATGCCGAAATTGGACGTCACTCAAGAGGCAATCACGCATAATTTAGACGTCAAGTGTTGACACGTGTCACGTTTTTTTCTTCAAAAAAATAAAAATACAATTTAATCGTAAAACTTCTGAATGCTATAACTTTTGACTCAAGTATCCTAACCAGGTAATTCTTTTTTTGATTTCACATAACTTTTCGAGATCTAAGCAATGACATCTCATTTGACATATTTTATTTCTCACAAACACAATTTAAATTTACAAAAATGGTATTATAAGAGCGGTTAAATCAAGAAGCCTCTCAATTTTAGGTTTGTGATTGAATATAAATAAATAAATAAAGATTTGATTTGTGATTTAAACTCAAAAATTAATTTGAAAAATCAGTATTAATAAATAAAATAACTAAATAAATATTCTAAATCTCAAAGAAAGAATTATTTTATTTTTGAAATTAATGATTAATAATATAAGTTTTTTGGTTATTATTCGTGGTCTGAAAAATATGAAAACACGTAGGGTAAGAGTCAACTGAAGTGATCTTAATTTCTGTAATATATTTCTTTCAATTTTTTGCATATTAGGTTTGTATTGTATTTGAAGTACTTTTATTTATAAAGAGGTATTTTTATTTTTCACCGCCCTCAAAAAAATGTTGTGAACTCGTATTTTTAAATGTATTTACATTGAAATGACATATGTATGTCATATTCTCTTAATTTATTGTTTCGCAAATTGCTTCAGTGTTGGAAGCTGAAATTGAGATCATTGTAAAAGAGTATACTATTATCAGGTAAAAATACAAAAAAATTTAAAATGAATTCTACATTTTTTTCCTGACAAGATAAACAATTTTGATTTTTGATTTTTTTTTGTAAAAATACATGACCTGACCGGGTCATACTGGGTTTGGCCAAATTTTGACTGGATCTGATACATAATCGGTCCAATGTTTGACTCGAACCAGTGCGATGACTAATTCGCCGAGTTTTGGGTTGCCCAGATCGGGTCGGGTTAGATTTCATAACCCTGCACTTTAAGTTATGTAAATAATTATTTATTTAAAGATATATAATTCATATCTCCAAAAAAATAAAATATATAAATATATAATTCACCTTATAAAAATATGTCCCATAATGGCATAATCAGCTTTTTCTTTTAATTTTTAATTTTTTTAAACAAATAAATGAAATCAAATAGCATAAAATACATGCGCACAATACGGGACTCTTAAAATTTATTTAAAACTGTATTTCTTTCTTTCTTTTTTGGTAAAATTTTTTTTATTTCTAAAGTGCGTGTATGCTTGCTTGCATATGTATAGGTTTTTTGCTTAGCAATGAAGAATCATAAAAAAAAAGTTACAATTAAATCAAACAGGCATAAGATACAAATTATGTGACTCTTAAAATTTATTTAAAATTTAGATTTCTAGAATATGCGTGGGTGTATATAGCTTTTTGTTTAGCGTGGAACAACTATATATCGTATTTTATATTGTTCTAACACATGCAAGGTACTTGAAATTTAGATAATTTATTGGTAATCTAAAAAAATAGCATCGCTTAGGTTATAAAGAAGAAAAGGCTTAACCATGCGTATCTCCAAAAAAAAAAAAAAAAAAAGGCTTAACCATGCATGACATAATGCTGAGAATTGAGAAACGTAAGTTATTAAATAAACAACAAAAATAATAATTTATATGCGAACAGCTGGGCCTTGAGCACCGCTGACATCAATTCCGTTTCTTTATCCTTTTGCCCTTTTCACCGTGAGCTTGTGTATTTCAGGAAATAATCTTACAAAATATTGTGAAAAGAGGGAGGATATTCTTGTTAGTAAAATTTTCGACTACTAACTTACTACTTATCTAATCACCATTGAATTAAAGAGAGAGAATGTTAAAAAAAATTTAAAAAAAGAGAGAGAAAATGTTAAAAAAATTTAAAAAAAGAGAGAGAAAATATTGATCCAATGATGATTAGATAAATAATAAGTTGGTAATAAAAAAATTTGTTAGTAAGAATATCACTTCTCTTGTAAAAATACTGGGCGAAGGCACAAAACTCAATTGACTAATGTTTAGAGATTTGACTTCTAACAACTCATCCAATATAAATGATTGGTTAATCGAATAATAATAGTAAATCGGTTGGTTTAAAAATATATGAATTGCTGGTTAGAATATTATTCTCGTTACATATGAAATAAGGATGAAATGTGTATCATTTTAAAAGATGTAAAATTGTGTTATTTTAAAAGAGAGAAAGAGATAAATAAAGGAGAAGAGAGAATTGACAAAAAAGTAAAGATATGGGTTCTACTTATCTGTGATAGTGAAATGATATAAGTTGTGTCATTTTAAAGGATAAACAATTTTCCCATAAAATAATTAACATTGGATGCAAGAGCTGGCTTCAGTAACACATTTTTTAAATTTTAAAACAATATATTTCATAGATGCTCCACTTTACACACGTTTTGTTCTTTGACTTGCAGAAATGATTTTATAAATAGCACAGTATTTTTTTCCTCTTAAAAATTGGTCAAGAGTTCAGACTGTTGAATTTTAATAATCTGATAATGTAATTTTTTAAGATTATAATTCACATATTAAAAAAAATAGAAATTTTACATATCAAATTTTATACTTAAAAATCTTTAAAGATATAACAGTAAATAATCAGAAAATAATAATAAAAAATAAATATATATTGAAAATGATAGTAAAAAACAAAAGTGTCTTTGTCATACATGGCAAACTTCAATTCTATTTCCCCTTTCCTTATAATATTCATGTTTTTATAAAAAAAATCTCTCATCATAATTTTTCTATTATTGTTTTGATAAAATTTCTTCTATTAATTATGCTCAATAATTTTGGGTCCATATCAGAATCCATATGTAATATTATAATGAAAAAAAAAAGATTAAAGAAAAACAAAAAAGAGCCCTTGGGCTTCTTATCCCCACTTGTACACAAATGCAGCAGTTACCCAATATCAATGTATATTTAGGGAAAATGATTGAACATTAATTATTAATTATAACCCAATCATTATCAAAACCGTTGTCTGCTGCCTGCTAATAAGTTCTCTTGGCTGGCTTTAATATGTAACTACTTTTTTATTAGAAGAATTCTAATATGTAACCATTAAACAACAGTACCGAAGCGCATGTCAATCTACCATTGGTGACGCTGGTCCTTTGCTTCTTAACCCTTTAATTGGTGAAAATTTATTTAGTGTCATGGATGTATCAAATTTTCGGTATATTTTATCAAGGGTGGCAATTTGGGTTGGTCAGCCCCGCTATTAATCTGTCAAAATAGAGTGGGGCGGGTTGGCCCACCAAAAACTATGGGTTGGAAAAATAAATCCATCTCGTTTTTTATGGTGGGTTGGCTGGTCAACCTATCAACCCACCAATTAAAACAAAATTAATTAAAATTAAAAAATTAATTATATTTTATGAATTTTTCTAATATTATTTTATTTTATTTCAAATTTCTGTATATTTTTTTAGTCTCAATCTTAAAAATATACTAATATTTGTCGAACATTTTTTAGGAACTTATATATAGATAACATTTGTAATAAATAAAATTATTATTCTTTAATTTTTCTAGGAAGTACTAAAATAATTTTTTTTTTGATATCACAAAGATTTAAGGACTAATGAAATACAACCTAATTTGTAAAAAAATAAAAATAAAAATAAAAAATAACCCGGCAGGTCAACCCGCCCCTTGGAGGGTTGAACCCGTTTTGACCCACTTCTAGACGGGGCAGGTTGAGGTGGGTTGGTGGATTGAAACTAGAGGTGGCAAAGTGGGCGGCCCGCCCCGCCCCACTTTTGAAAGTGGGCTGAAAAACTCAGCCCGCCCCTCCTCGTTTGGCGGGTTGGGCGGGTTGGCCCGCAAGCCCGAGCCTATTTTACACTGACCCGTCTCGGCCCACCTATGCCCGCCATCAACCCGCCAAAAAATGAGCCCGCCCCGCTTTTGAGATGGATTGAAAAACTCAGCCCGCCCCACCCTGTTTGGCGGGTTGGCCCGCCGATCCGAGCCCGTTTTGCCGGCTCTAGTTGAAACCCTCAACTCAACCCGCCCTGTTTTGGCAGGTTGGCGGGTTGATCCGCCGGTCTCAACCCATATTGCCACCCCTTTATTTTATACAGGGACGTGCAAAATAAACAGAAAATTGAACTGAACCATGAATCTACTCTTGAAATAATCAGTTTTTAAAACCAGTTCATGAACCGAACCGCCGGTTCATAAACCGAACCGATTTTTAGAATCGATTTAAGAAACGAACCGTTTCCGAACCTTACCGAACCATTTTCAAACCGAACAAAATTGATTTTTATAACTTTATTTTTTAAATTTTTAAATTTTTTTTTAAAAGAGGATCGACCCGAACCTGTTCCGAACCGAACCAAACAACTTCCGAATAGAACTGAACCATTTCCGAACCGAACCACTTTCGAATCGAACCGATCCAGTTTCGAACCGAACAATTTAAACCAATTCGGTTCGATTTTTTCAAAAAACTGGTTCGGTTCCACCCATGCACATCCCTAATTTTATGCTCGTAATATGATATATGTATTATTTTTTATCAAAATATTCTTTCATCTGTTTATAATAAATTATTTATTAATAATTTGATAAAAATAAAATACATATTACAAATGGAAAATATATCGAAAATTCGATAAATATGTAAAACTAAAAATATTCTCCTAATTGGTGATGAACGATCTCTATATTATTGGTTTTTTAAACCCCAAACAATGCTGTTGAAAATAATGGTTGAACACTGAACAGTCCTTCAGGCCTAACTCTAGTGTCGTCGTATTCTAATTAATCTTGTTTGGGTCTAGTAATAGTAGCAAAAGTCTAGGCTGAGCTGACCATCAAAATCAATAGGGCTGCGTCGCAGGGTAGCGAAACCCCTATCATAGGCTTTAATCAGTATGATGATGAAGTACAAAAAAATCTTAGCTGCTCATGAGTGAAGTGATCCTAGCCGTGGATTAGAAACAGAGATGATGATATCAACGACGACGATCATCGCACGCGGCAAATCTACGCTATGTGCAGCAGCTAAAAAAGAAAGCGGCTTTTGCAGCTCATTAGTCACTAGACAGTGGTCAGCACTGAAACAAAAAATAAATAAATAAAGCAACGAAAATGCTGCAGCTAAAGTTTGCGGGATAATTGTTTATCATTTTAAAAGACATAACTTATATTCTTTCATTTTTACAAAGATGTGTGACCTACATCTTCATTTTTTTTTATCAACTCTTTCCTTCTTTATCTATCTCTTTCTCTCTTAAAATGAGATAAATTTACATCATCTGAAATGATATACACTTTATCCAAAGTTTATTATTAGAAGAAGGGTATCCTTTCGCCACGTTGCCTTTTTGTAGCACCCGTTTCAGCAGATAATATAGAATGAAGATTTATCCACTGTCCAAAAAAGATTTATCCATTGTGATTTTACGGCTTTATCCCACAATTTGGTAAAAAGAAAATCAATGCATGCTCATCGTAACGCTTGCACACATCATTTGCATGCAAACGGTTCGCAACATCCTATGCATCATCAATTCATAGTAAAACAGTAAATAACACTCCTGTAGCTAGCTAGCAATTTGAAATTATTTGGTAAATGGGAAATAGGTGTATAATATATAGTTTCCATCCCACATGAAATATGCATGTGCATCTCATTCCACATGATTATGGTTGATGCATACACATTATGGGGCGAAAGAAGTAAGGGGAAGAGAGTGTTAAAGGTAATGATTACAAATGGGGTCATGATGGCAACTCGTCATTCTCTATAAAATAAATGATTAAAAATTCAATAAAGAGGAACACATCCATAAAACTGCGCAGCCATAGCCGCCACTTCCTCTTCCCTTTGCCCCTTCCCCTGCCTTTCGTAACGAATATTTCATTAAATTTGTTAAATTATTATTATTTTTCATGATTATTATCACTTGTACAAGTCATATAGGAGGGACAAAATTTTAGCAAAATAAAAAAAAAGTCATATACTAAAGAAAAAAAAAAAAGTCACGGAAATAGAGAAAAAATAAACAAACAGACCAAGAGAGGAGAGAATAGATAGAGACTTTTGAGAATTATTTTAAAGTTATATGAAATCCGAAGCGAAAGCAAATGGAAGTTGTGGATTCTGGAGAGAGAAATTAATTAAATAAAAAAAAAAACACGAAGAAGGAAGAGCCCAAAAGTTCAGGGTATTTAAAGCCCCTAAGAGGACTTGGACATGTAGCTCAGGTTTCTTGCTTAAATAGCATAGTGCAACAGTTATCATTGTTGAGAAAGCTGTGATTTTCCCACTCTCAGAACCAGCTCCTATCTAATACTAGGCTACGTTTTAAGCACTTTAATTGGAGCCTTTCATATACATATACTCACTCCTTTAGCTATCTATCTCTCCCTCCCAGTCACGGTTCTTGCCATCTTCTCTTTTTACCATTTCAACCAGACTTGTTAGGTAAATATGAGTGAGGAGGAGTTACCTACGGTGGTTGTGAGAGAGTTCGACCCAATTAAAGACAGGGAGAGAGTAGAAGCCGTTGAAAGGATATGTGAGGTTGGACCCAGTGGCAAGCTTTCTCTCTTCACCGACATGCTCGGTGACCCAATTTGCAGGGTCCGCCATTCACCTGCTTTTCTCATGCTGGTATGGTATAATATTAGTAACCACTAATCACAATGTCTTTTATGTATAAATATATATATTCTAAAGTTTTTGTCCTCTTTCCGTATTCTAGCTCTTAATTAATCAATAAAAAAAAATTTAATTATTATGCGTGTATTGCATCTGGATTCAACAGGTGGCGGAGATGGGTGAAGAGATAGTGGGAATGATAAGGGGATGCATAAAAACCGTCACATGTGGAAAGAAGCTCTCTAGAAATGGAAAGAACATAAACACTGACATCTTACAAGCTACTAATGCCAAACACGTCCCTGTATACACCAAACTCGCCTACATATTAGGCCTTCGCGTTTCTCCTGATCAACGGTACGATCACATTTATTAAATAACGGTAAAAATAATTAAAATAAAAGTAAATGCTTATCATGAATGCTGAGAGATGTTAATTATTAATTTTTTTTTTTTGGTTCATGCAGGAGAATGGGAATAGGGTTGAAGCTAGTAAAGAGATTAGAGGCATGGTTCAGTGATAATGGCGCTGAATACTCTTACATGGCAACGGAAAACGACAATTTAGCATCCGTTAAGCTCTTCACCGACAAATGCGGGTACTCGAAATTTCGTACACCGTCCATCCTTGTCAACCCCGTTTTCGCGCACCGAGTCAGGGTGTCTCCGAAGGCCACCATCATTCCCCTCACCCCTTCCGACGCCGAGACACTCTACCGGCGCCGTTTCGCCACCACGGAGTTTTTCCCCCGCGACATTGACTCAATCCTTAACAACAAGCTCAGCCTGGGCACCTTCCTCGCCGTCCCACGTGGGTCCTACAGTGCTGAATCATGGCCCGGCCCGGATCGATTCCTGTTGGACCCACCACAGTCGTGGGCCATGCTCAGTGTCTGGAACTCCAAGGAGGTCTTCATGCTCGAGGTGCGCGGCGCGTCGCGCGTGAAGCGCACGCTCGCGAAGACGAGTCGTGTGGTGGATCGGGCCCTGCCGTGGCTGCGGTTGCCGTCGATTCCGGATTTGTTCAGGCCGTTCGGTTTTCACTTCATGTACGGGTTAGGAGGTGAAGGTCCGGAGGCGGTGAAGATGGTGAAAGCCCTGTGTGAATTCGTGCATAACCTTGCTAAGGAAAGTGGTTGCGGTGTGGTGGCCACCGAGGTGTCCACCGGCGAACCCTTAAGGTTTGGGATACCGCACTGGAAGATGCTATCTTGTGATGAGGATTTATGGTGCATCAAGAGGCTCGGTGAAGATTACAGCGATGGCTCCGTCGGTGACTGGACCAAATCTCCACCCGGAATCTCCATTTTTGTTGACCCCAGAGAGGTCTAAGGAGTGTTGACCCATTCGTTTTTTTTTTTTTTTTTTTAATTATGTGTATATTTCTGAAATATATTATCTAGTTAGGGTAATGACTTTGTAGGTGGAAATGGAGAGAGAGGAGGTATGTGAGTTTTTGTTTTAGAGTTAGAAGGAATATCCCAACCTTTTGTTGTTACGAATTAGCTTTTTCGTAAATGGATGTGGCTTTTTAGATCCCTTTCCACCCAAACACAACCTTCATTTCGAGTGTTATTCACCTATCATATTTATTGGAATTTGGACTTTACTTACTTTAAATATAATATATTATTACTCTACTAAATCTAAAAATTGGATCCTATGATTATGCTACAATTTTATAACAAGAATGGGCATGGCTTTACGCGGAGATATAGGATATGAATTCTTATGTGTGTGAATCCCAATATTCTTTTGGGTTTGGGCACGTCATTTATCCAAACTTTTCTTAAAGAACCTTTTGAAACTAAAAATGTTTTGTCCGTTGATAATATGCCCGCAGACAATGATCTTATCCTTGCCGAACTTACTTCGATTGTTGGGTTCGTAGTATCTTTCTTAGTGGGGGTAGCTACTAGTGGGAGTCAAATGGTTCCTATTAAGCTTTAATGTAAGCCTACTAATATATGGTCATTTGGCCTTTTGAGGCTTTCTTTAACATTTACTACGTATAAATGGAGGGGGATATAAGAAGATAATTTGATGACTCAAAATTTTTTAAAATTTATATTTATATCACTATTGAATCAACATTTTTTATTTTTTCAATTTTTTTTTAATATTCTTTCTTGATTATGGTGATTAATAGGTAGTGAGTTTCAATAAATTTTTTGAATATCTTCCTCTAATTTGATATATAACATTCAATGGGATTTGCGCTTTCTTGTATGAAATAAGAACTTTCAAATTTTTTGACGAGTGATTCCTTTTATTGTAGGTGATCAGAGTTCTCTGCATAAGATTTTATTTTCAGCGTTACATAAGCAAACGAAGAGGAAGGCACCACTGAGATACGGTTTTATTTTGAATTCAAAATGAACTTATTTAGTTGAAATTGTGATCTCTCACAAATTCAATACTCACGTCAATCCAAGACTAAAATGGATCCATTTTGAATTTTCTAGGTACCACAAATAATCTTTTTATTTGTTAAAGACTAAAGCGGTCCTGAAATTTGCTTGAGTGGGAAAAAATTATTTACTCTATACTCTTTATGTTGACCCTCGTATGGATTTCTCATTTTCTTCCCGCTTCCATAGGTGGTTATAGCTTGTGACTATGTGAACCCAGGTTTTGAGATAGTGACATAAATATAACTAGCTGAGGCCAAGAATACGACGAAATCTGCGACGTTTTGAGATACTTAAAACTTTAAAGTGATATTATTTTTAAAGTAAGTAAAAAAAAATTATTTGATTTAAAGTAGACTATAATTTTAATTTATTAAAATTAATGTATTTTTACTTATTTATTTTAAAGTTAAATTCTTTAATTTTTTTGTTTTTCAAAGTTCAATTAGTGTTGGATTGACGAAACAGACAGATAAGTACATGAGTAATAATAAAAAAAAATATCGATTTGATTTGTTTGGTTTTGCTTTTAATATTGTTTTATTTTATTTTTGTGGGGGCAGGGTAAGGTAACGCATGAAGCAATGGGATCCCAACATGGCCAAAGTGAAGGCAACATTGTCTGTACTCTGTAGCCATAGCCGCTCACTCATGGGGATTGTACTTTACCGATCATTACGAACTCGTGTTTCATGAGTTAGCACTGGGCCAGTTGGAGCAACAAAATAATGTGAGAGCCAAGTGATTATAAAACTCATTTTCTTTATATAGAAAGAAGATGCACCAAGTTGAGTGCTTTAGGAGTATTTAAAAAAAATGTCATTTATATCTCCCTTTCTTTCTTTTTTAGCTGATGGGTTAGCCACTTATTTAGTTCTTGTTAGGACACGACTACTAGTTTGGTACAAGGATTTAGAGAAAGGATAAAGTGGTAAATTCCTACGTCAAAGGCACTCAATCAAAAGGGTAGATGAGATTGACCAGATTTACCCACTTTCATTATTTGGAAAGTAAAATGCTAAACTTTTTCTGATTTGGATTACTCTTATCATTATAGGTGAGCTTAGTTAAATTGTATTTTTGTTACC